>JAQIXP010000261.1:0-29972 GCA_034700285.1 Proteroiulus fuscus | reverse complement strand
CAGTAGCGTAGCTGGGGGGGGGGGGGGGGCAGGGGGAGCTCCCCTTTTCCCAATTTTTTAGAAGTGGCGCCTATGCCAAAGTCAGATACAGGGGAGCGCCTTTTCTCAGCTCACTCCCCCTAACTATAAAAGCTGGCTACGCCACTGAGCTAGTAGACACAGAAAGTTGGTGGCGCCCTCAATAGGACATGCCTGTCTACATGTTTCATGAGAGGTGATGCCTTTTATACAGTAGGGGGGCGCAACATACTGTCAGTAAATGGTGCCTATTTGGGCTTTATATTTTCATCCAAATCCATGTATTCAGGACATTTTATTAATTGATTGCATGGTACGTGCATAGTCAAAAATCAAATTGCAATTTCCATGTCTTTCCTAATTTTTCAAGCTTTTTAACCTAACCACCAACTTTGAAAGTGTGGCTTTCCCTTTAAGGAATTCAGCCTAAATGTTGATTTTGAAATTATGTATAGTTGCTACTAGATTATGACTTTGTTTCATATTTTTAATTTTTGTCTGACTTATATAACCTATAACTTCTAAACATTAACTTTCTATTATTTTATTAATAATGCAAACAGTTCTGTTTATAACCTTCATTAACCTTTAGTTTCTAAAATACAAATTATAACATAAAAGCAACATGAATTTTTTTTGATTATATGCAAATATCACAAAACACTAAACAAATTTGTCTGATCATTTTTTTTACTTGACTTTACAGTTCAGTGAATGATAACCTTGCAGTGTTACTTTTCTGAACATTTCTTTATGCAATTCCTATATAGTATTTCTGAAAATAAAATACATGCACTTTATATTGATTGGATCTAAGGAATACGTGACAAATAAAATTGCTATATTGATCTTCCTTTAATAATTCCAAGTTAGAAATTTGAAAAATCAAGTAAAACCTGCCCATTTATTATGTGCATGGCATGCAATATATATGTGCATATCATTCAACTTGGTGGTCAGGGATACCAGAATATAGGTCTAGGTCATTAAGCAATAAAAGACTTTAAATATGCGCATTATATGTGAATTTAGATGTCAATCATGGCTCGACCATGCAATGACAACGTCCAGTTATATTGGAAAAATGCATTACAGATTTGTCAACAGCAGGATTTCAGAGCAATCAATATTGCATTTAGTCACAAACAAAACATGTACAAAAAACTTGGAATATTTTGCATTTAGAAATCTTTTGTTAAAATAAATGCAAGCAATGATCACGTGATTTCGGTTAATGAGCAAATAAATGAACACGATTTGTGAATTTTATACACGTTTAAATGCGTTTAGCTATATTTTGAAAATTGTGCAACTATAGTTTTTTAATCAATGCGAATTTTTCTAAATCCAGCTGCTGCTTTAACGATTGCTCAAAAAAAATATATATGCTCATCTATATGTCTTAGAATAGTAGGAAACTTGTGCAAAAATATTAATTGAATAAGAAAAGAAAAACAATTCCCGTTTACAACAAAATCCAAACATCTTTAGGATTTCTGATACACGAATGATACGAATGTCTACTTTGGTAAAATGCATTTATCTTTCCTTTTATGCAAATTTGTCAGTAAAAATGTAATATGTATGTCATATTATATACAAAAATGAGATTCAAGGAACTCTTTTCAATTTAATAATATTAAAAAAGCTTGAATTTGTCATTATGCTAATCTGCTTGTATACGTATAGCCTATATATACTTGGACGAGATAAATAATATAATTATTTACCGTGTGAAGCATATACAAAATGAAATAATTTGATCTACGAAAAGAATTATTAAATCGCATTATATATAATCGCTTAAAGACTATAGTCACTATATAGTTGATATCAATATACATTATATACCACTGCATTCACAGGTACAATTATGGGGAACTAGGCCCCCCCCCCTAAAAAAACCCAGATATTTTCACAGCAAAATGAAGAAAAATGGCCACCATGCAGGGTCTTATAGAGTTAAACCATAATAAACTAATATATGAGATCTGTTGTTTTTTACATAACATGCATATAGCAGCCATATAGCTATAGCTTCTGGATAACATTCAATGCTGAGACTATATGTATATAAACATCACAAATTCTAAAAGCATTTCTACAAAATGAGTCACACTATATACTTCTAAAGGATTACTTATGCAGAATAGTGTGCAGAAACACTATTAACAGAACTCTGGTAACAACTTTGGTACACATGAAGCAGCCAAATATAAGAGCTCTAAAAATCCTGATACTCTCACCTGCCTTAAATGCATTTAATAGTATCAATAATAATCCCCCACCCGTTCGTTCTTTATTTGCAGTGTTTCTGTCACCGAATTGGGGATACTCCAATGCATCAAGAATACAACATTTAGTGGACATCGGTGACAACGTCACACTTGTCTGTATCATCAGCAACATAAGCAAACCTGTAAGTTAATTTAACTAACTTCAATAGTACCAACAACAATGTGTTGTAAGCATTGTCCTCAAGAAATTGTGTTCCAAATTGGGGCTCCAATCACGTGCCAATTACATTTGGTTAGCTGGCACATGCACGTGCTCTGCGACCCATTTTGGAACAAAATTTCTTCAGGACATTGCAGCTTTATTTAACTCTCCAAACCTCACACTTGATGATGTTTGTAAGTAATACCTTAACTTTTATTCATTTTACAATATTCCTGACATTTATGACAGAAAGGAAACTATAGGTTGCACGTGCAGATTCCATTAATACATGCTCAATGTTGCACGTGCAAGGCTAAGCAAGTATCTATGGAATATGCACGCAAAACCTATACGGATTCCTTATTGACGGTTTCTTGGAAAATTCTAAAGTCTGACTAGGCCTAAATATACATAAATAAACCTTGCCAAAATCACAATTATAAGCGGACATCGCGACGACATGCTTTGAAACACAACTCATGAAATGCACCGCGCGCTATAATTTGATTTATTTGGCAGCGAAAAGTTAAATTAGTAACACGATCCAGCAATTATTTAGCACCTACTGAAATATTTATGATCGATATATCCTCACCTTCCTCGGGGAAATAAATGGTATACTATACTCGTAAAGGTTAATGTAATGAGTTGTTTTGTCGAATAAACGAAGAAATATCTGCATGCAAGCTTTAAGACATATAAAACCTTTAGAAACCTAGACCAATAAAACCTAATTTCAGTGACTTGGTCGTGTAAGTATATATCACTCCCCTTACAATTACTCAGTTTAAAAAATAGGTACCGGTATTATAAACCCTGTATTTTAACCTAACAAAACAGTGTAACTTTCATTTTAACCAGTGATTCAAAATCGCAGTGAACGTTTTTAACCAAAATAACATATTATAAATTGCATTTGCAGATTAAATGGATTAAAGATGGAAAGCAGCCATTGACATTAGGCAACAACGTGATCATCAGAGATTCCAGAATTGAAGTTTCCACAAATTTAGTATCAAGTTCATCATTTCTTCACATCCACAACGCCAGTTGGGACGATGAGGGACTGTACGAGTGCCAGCAAACACAAAATCAACCAGGAGCCATTAATATTATCACAGAGAGAATCGCATTGGTCATACGATGTAAGTTTATTGATGAATATTTTCATCCCTTGATTGATAAAAAATTGGCCAATCAATTCAAAAGGGAAAGTCCCACTTTGAAAAAAATGAGCTGTAGGAAAAAGAGCATGTTAAATTATAAAATTTATGGAAATGCCAATTTAATTTGAGCCTATATCAATCATTAAATAAAATGTCCTGAATATTAACTCAATATTAACTAGAAAGCCCAAAATAGACCCCCATTTTAAGGACAGTGTGTTGCGCCCTCTACAGGATAAAAGATATCAGCTCTAATGAAACACACCGACATGCACGTCCTAGAGGGCGCCACCAACTTTCAGTGTCTGCTAAAATCAATGGAAAAATGGCACTAATATGTATTTAGCAAACCTCGTGATTTCTTCAATATGGAAACTTTGCTGCAATTATAATTGTCACAGCCATTCATATCTAGTAAGTGCATGGGTACGACTTAAATATTCCTTGTTACAAAGTGTTACGTTCCCTTTAATATACGATAAAAGTTTGAAATTATCAAGATCAATAGATTATGATACAAATTAAATGGCAATGACAAGAGAAATGACATTAATATGACAGCAGTCTTAGCAGCAGCGCAACAAAACGCATTTTCAGAAATGAAAGAATTTAATTTCATAACAAAATGGATTTTTTTATTCCTGTAACTGTACAGATGCACTTTAGCGTGAAAAAAATGAAATCAATGCCTTCGGGGAAACTTCAATGCACTTTCAACATAAAAGTGTCGCTTCAATTTAAGTAAATCGAAAAATATTTTGATGGAAAACTGATATCCAAAAAAGGCTTTTTTGTCTATCACTTATTCCAAACCATTCACGCAGAAACCTTTAAAATATGCATTTCTATCAAAAACTACTGAGATTTTCATTAATCCACTTCATTTTATAATTCATATTAGGCCTATGCATTCCTTGTAGGCCTACATTTGTACAGACAGTTTGCAAAACTAGAACATTTTAACACTAAAAATAAAAATATCTGCTTCAAGTTAATCCAACCATCTTGTCATTTTGAAAAAGCCATTTTGCACAGATCATAAAAATAATTTTACATAATTTATTTTCATGGGTTTTGTCTCAAACACCCATGCCAGTATAAATGAATTTTTTGTTGCATACTGTATCATGTCTGAAGTTAAAGTTGGATGGATTAATATTTGGGTTCAATGACCAGTTTTTTGACACCGTGGCAGACATATTATCAATTATAAATACTATATAACAAAAATAGAGGACCTAGTTCCAAAACAGGTGCGTCACTGGATTCCTAAATAACCTTTGGAATTTAGTTTGGCCTATTTAGGAATTGATTTCTTTGTTCTAGGCCTAGTCTAATATGTAAGAGATGGATACCTACATCTTTCCTACATACACTTTCTCATTTTAATGCTTGTCTCAGTGGGGCCTAATATTTGAAAAGGGTAATTTCACATTTGCCAGTTACAATAAATAATGCCAGCATAAAAGTGATCTGTATATTTGGCCACCCATGAACTCACAATTTCTCATGGATTTTAGAGTAATACCAACGCCAGAAGCAGATTGGCTTTAAATCATTTTTCAAAGAAACGTTTTGCTCATTTGTACATGCAGCTGCAATCCTATTAGTGAGCAACTAAGAGTAATTCAGTTGTAAATTAATAATAGTCTCTAAATTGTTTTTCTTGTAATGAATTATGCATGAATTGTCCTATCTCTAGTAGTATAGCAATGTGGTGAGAAAAACCATCACATGAAAGCTTAATTTAATTAAAGGGAAAGTCCCACCTTAGCCACCTATAGTAGCAAATAATATTTAAATTGTACACACTTACTAAATATGAATGCCTGTGACAGTAATAATAATTAGCAGAGTTTTCATATTGAAAAAAATCATTGAGTTTGCCAAATACATGTTAGGCGTCATTTTTCCATAATTTCAGCAGACACAGACAGTTGGTGGTGCCCTCTATGACAAGCATGTCTATGTGTTCCAATGAGAGCTGATGCCTTATCCAGTAGAGAGCACTACATATTGTCAATAAAATGGTGCATATTTGGGCTTTGCATTTTCAACCAAATCCTCGTTTTCAGGACATTTTATTTAATGATTGGTGGGCTCAGATGAAATTGCAATTTCCATGACTTTTCTAGTTTTTCGTGGTTTTCCTCCTGCCTTTTTTCAACGTGGGACTTTCCCTTTAACTATACTTAAAAGTAAAGACAGATGTAATGGTTAGCTTTAGGTTACAATTCCTCTTATAAACTTGATAACATAGTTTACCTCAAAGTAAGGAAACCACAAGGTGCTTCCTATAGATTAAATTTCACAAAACTATCAAGGGGTCGTCCATAATTTACTTAACACTGAACTGGACGGGGGGGGGGAAGAAACAGGAATTACCTAAATCTGTTGTAATGTGCTACAAGGGTGAATGTGTAATGTGGCAGGAAATCGATCGATATGCAACAGGTATTTCTGGTTCAGCTCCAGCTCTGCACATTTGAAATGTAAGCTACCAAAATATGAAAATGATTTTTTATTTATTTTTTATTTTGTAGTTACTCCGATTATTTTCAATAATGTATCAAGTGAGCTCTGTGCGGTGGGAGATGACATTCAGTTATTTTGCAATGCCACCGGTCAGCCCTTGCCCAATATCACGTGGCGAAGGGTCAATCGCTCAGTCCCACCGCTCGATGACATTGGTAACGCTATAATTCCTACAGTATTTTTCAAAGGGCGCTTACATAAGCTTTATGTATGATTAAATCTTTTCCTGTCCTTAAATAGTGTTTACAGGCTGGCGTTTGAATATTTCCAATGTTAAAAAGGAAGACAGAGGAATTTACACGTGCGAAGCCGATAACGGAGTAGGTCAAAGGTCACAGTGGGACGTGCAACTTAATGTTGAATGTAAGCAACAGGCATCACTGTAGTAGATTCCAATTAGTTTGAGACCTCGGGCCACCTAACGGCAGTAACTGCACATAGAAAACTGCCACCGGTGGCCCGCCGAGGTCTCAAACTTAATGGAACCGACTATAAGGGACTTTAACTTAAGTTTAACTGCGATTAAGCAAAAAAAATTCTTTACAGTTGCTCCAGAGATAACTTTGGTGAATCCTGAAGTTGCTCAGGCAGTCAACTACTCCACTGAACTGCTCTGTTACTTTGAGGCATTTCCAATGCCAGAAATCAAATGGTTTAATTGGGATAACGAAGAAATTGTGAATGACACCCATTACGTCATAACCGTAATTACCTCCAGGGATGACCAGGCCATTACGCACACTCACTTGAGATTGCCCATGGTGCACAGAAACGATTTCGGAAACTACACTTGTAGGGCCGAGAATAAATTAGGCAACGCAATGGCTACAGTTACCCTGTCCGGTAAGTGGGAAACTCGTGTTCCAATTTGTGTTTTGACCACTCCCCATCCCTCCATCCCTTCCAGCTTGTTATCCACTCTTATGATCAGGAAGTGCATTCCTAGGTCATTAACGAAAGTTATTGCTTTTTGCTTTTAATATAAAATGAAAAAGAATTGCTCCTTTTCACTTACTCGGTCCTCGTAACTAACCCTCACTTTTTCCATTTGTCGTGTTTGCTAATGCGCTTAGAATCACCATTTCCTGTTCTGCCTCTCATCAAAGATGATCAGGAGGATCGGAAAGAAGAAGAGAATCGTTTTCGTATCAGTGGATTCAACGTGACCGGATTCATCTTAGGCATGATGCCACCCTTGTGGATATCCTTCTATATCATCCTTCATCTTGGCTTCAGGTCACGTTACGCCGAAGAACGACCTGAAGAGGAAGGAGGCGATGGACTGGACGAAATTGTGTGGGAGCAAGGACTAACAAAATTCTGAAATGGATGGCACAATTATGTATAAACATGATTTTTTTATATATAAAACTCTGATGAGGCTCAAATACAATATAATACCATGGGAAATGTGTTAAAGTGTCCAAATCAAATGTTGCAAGAAGGAATAAAAAAAGTAAGCCTAAAGTGCATGAACCATAATAGAATGTGTGCATGTGCCCACGTGCACTTTCAAGAAGGCTGCATTTAATGTGCACGCGCAGGGTGTACTTCAAGCACGTACAATTTTAAAATGATGGAATCAAGGGCGTTTCCAATGTCATCACTCACGTCGTCAGTATTATACAAGGTTATATAAGGAAATGCATTGTGTTGGCTTTTAAGAAAAGTATGAAGTTCTCTCTTTTTCGATTTGATCTTTATTAATGACAAGTTTGCTTGTAGTCAATTACTATAGTTTTTAAAATATGTGACTAATTAATTATTATTCAAAATAAGCTTCTCTCTACAATAACGGCATTAAGATTATAGGTCAGAGACTATTTTTATTCAATTTACTAAAAATATATATATATGCTCATATGATTATTATATTTCCTCTTTGAGTACGATTTTCTATAAGTAGTTTTAAAACATCACATTTGTGACTGAGATCCGCAAATTTTTCGATTTTGTTACTTCAAATTCAAAAAATGGCTTTGATTTTTTACAAGTACTTGCGCTAATTCCACTAAGATTGTATATCAGGCTGATTTACTGCATTACCAAACTCGTTATAATTGGATTTTAATATATTGAAATTAATTGTTTTAATTACAATACAGGCATTACGAAAGTTTGTTTTCATAGAACTATAACTTGAAATGCAGCTGTTTGGGCTAAAAATAATTCGTTATTTTGAAGGAAAATTTCATTGACTTATAGTAAGATAAATATAAAGGATAGCTTTAATCATCCATATATTGATCGAAACCACCTAGCTTCAATATATAAACTATAAAAAAGAAATTAAGAAAAAAAGTATGTAAAGTTTTCAAATAGTTTTCCTTTCACAAGGTTTTTTAAGCTGCATTTTCAATCATAGTTCTATAGGAATTACAGTAATGCTCAATCTTAAAATTTTCTTTACAATTTTCATCTGTAGTACTGCCGAAATGAATTATTGGTAGTTTTCTATGAAATACAGCATGGTTCAACTGAAAAAAGTACCATATTTGGCAATAGCCCTAAATCCATTTAAGGGATTTTTCAAAGTGAATTCAATATCATATATTGAAATTTATAGTATCTATTGTACATGAAGATGTGTGGGTTTCTTAGGAATTAATAATACAGGGCATTCTGATATTTGAACTTGAATTCACTCTATATAAGCACATTTTTAAAAAGTACTATTATTATTCAAATAAATTATGAGGAATTTTAGTCATAAACCCTAAAGCCCCAAATTACGCTTCCATGTATCTTTATAGCATATGACATATACACTCCTTCCCCAGGTGCCTTTCCTTGATGTATTCTGTCTGTATTATTCATTTTTTGCATTAATTAATGCACTAATATCTTTTGATTCTCGGTAATTTATATACCTATCCAATTACTTTGCTTTAATTCGTATTCAATTAGATTTTATAAAGAAAAATTTGAAAATGCAAATGCTCGAAAATGGTACAAACTGGCCTCTTCAGGTATTGCAATAGCTATTTTCAGTATGGTAGGCCTATAGTGTATAAATTGAAAGTATTTGTTGTCATCGCTGTATGAAAAACCATGAAGGTGTCTTACTGGGCAATATAGTCACATTCACAATTAAGTCAAATAATCCCAGTCAGTAGGCCTAACGTAGGCAGAAATTTCGAATGGGGGGAGCCAGGGGTTCGATCCCAGCTAGAGATAATTATCAAGAATTTGATAATTTTATTTCATAGTTTGGTTATTTTAACGTATATTTCTTGCAAGCCAATCCTCCTTTTTGGAAGCCATTATTAATATTTAGACTAAATTACTATAGTGAAACTGACGTGAGTGCATCAATGCCATCTATTGAGAGCAATTGTAAAGAAAACATTCTAGACAGTGACCAATTACACCACACACACACAGGCACACACCCACTCTATGAGAAAGTAGTCCCTGACTCTAGAATGAAAACTTCTGGTGAGAAGGCAAACAGGGCGTGTCTGTGTAGTTCAATTCATCACCAGTAGAGGGATATTTATACTGTTCTTTTGCCTGGTTTCATTAAATAGCTTTCATAATATTATTAATCAGGCCTGTTATTAATATATGTACGTATACAACAATTTGATCAAATCAACGTAGCTGAACTTGGTCAGTTTAATGGGGCCAGATAGCCATGCACTCCGCAGTCACATGACCACACCCGAGTCAATCGAGGTCAAGGTCAAAGTGACCTAGAACTGGTGACTATCTGACCCATACTTGTCCTTTCCTTAGTATATTCATTACAAAATTCAATTACTTTTGGAATAAACAGTTTCTAAAATGTATTTTTTAGAATCACAAGGTTCATGCATGTAAATGAAACATCATATACAAGAATTATAGTTTATGATAAAAGTATGACTTCTTTCAGTACCATTGCCCAAGTAGCACTTTCTTAAAACATATTTTCAGCTTAATGCATCTTACATAACTGTTTGTGTAATTCCCTGACTTTACTTGACCACACATAAAATATGACCCTCGATGTAGCATATAGGCCACAGTGAAACTGTGCCAAATTAGAAATCCATTAGACTATTTATTCAAGTTTTTATGTTTCTTTTTAAAGAATCTTGCTATCTTGCCAGAATTTATGTCGTAACTTCTAAGAAGTAGTTGATAAACTAACCAATACGAGACATAATTAAGAAGGGTTAATTACTAGACATAAAAAAGCCTTGAAAAAACGTTATCTTCATAGAGTTTCTAGAAAATCAGGCAGAAAATTATTATAAGCAGGTCCTGTATACTGTATAATAAATTGGCACCCATACATTATCTATGAAGACGAAAATTTTCAGATAAATTAGGAATCATAATTCACGTGTAGAAGGCAATAATAACACTACAGATTTTAAAAGTGAACTGGTAACTAAGCACGTGAGTGTACTTTATGGACCTGCCTCCTGGTTGTTTGGGCTTCTTGTGACGTCACAATCAGATGAGGCTAATTCGCGAGTGACGTAATTCCAAAATGCGTTTGGCAGGACTCAGGAGGCAGGACCATAAAGTGCAAAACATTTTGCTCCCATGATAACCTGTAAGTCCACCATCATAGGGCAAGGCAGGACTGGAATATGCTTCAAAAGACTATTTAATAATCCCAAAAAAATACATAAATATATATTTTTATAAACTCGTAAGATAGACAATATAAAATGATGCACAAATACTATGAGATCGTGTTTTGTAGAAATGTATAAAACCTTGTATTAAACCTGGGCAGTTTGAATTCCCAAAGTACGATAATAACATATCGCACGCCTTTCACATAATATGCACTATAATTATGTAAATTTTTGCTTTGTAAAAACAAATTGCTAATCTGTTTGTATTCTTTGGAAGGATTTTAATGCGGAGTTTCAACTTGTACTTGAACTATTTATATATTTAACCTTTTATGCTGAGCGGCACTTTTCAATTTTTGAATCTATTTCTAATTTCCAGCAATGCATTTGCACATATCTATCTTTTAACTAGAAATTTACTACATTTTTAGATGACTAATGAGAGATTATTGTACAACATTTTGAAATTAATATGTACTGCAGTAAGCCTAATATGGATAAGCATTGCATTGAAATTACCTTTGTATCATCATTTTTATTGATATATTGAAGCAATATAAATGACATTTTTAATGAGCAGTCATGAAGAAATGCAGTATTATAAACATGTTTTCATCAGATTATAATGCACTTTGATGTAATTTTTGCTAATATTTTTCAGCAAATGGACTCGAGAATTGTTTATATTGGGTCCAAGACTTCAATATAAAAAGTTACGTATGATTACGTGTACTTCAGAATTTTTCTAGGCATGCAAAATTCAATGCTGTACAAGTTTCTCAAAAATTAAACTCTTATTTTTTTTTCTTAAATTGTTGCGTACGTCTTTACAACTGTACATTTTCAATTACAAACGTTTGACAAATTGCAATACCCAATGGTTTAATTTCGTGTGAAATTTAAAATTTATGAGAAATAACGCAAGAAAACACAACAAATCTCAGCTCAATTTCTTCTATAAAAATTTCCATTTTAAATAAGTGAGGCAAACAATGCTGGCATTTATGATTTGCAGGGAAGCATCACCAAGAGAAAAGAAAGTTCAGCAAACTAGTTTATTATTCAAATTCAAAATGTCTACTAAAGAGGAAAGTCCCTCTTTGTAACAAGTGATATTTAAAGGGACAGTCCCACCTTACCTCAGGCATTTTTTACAAGAAAGAGGGGGGGAAAATAAGAAGAGCGAAGAAGTTGAAACTTAATGTATTATTACCATCCAATAGTTTGTACATGTTTTGTTTTTGCTTAACATAGAATGCACATAACTACTCCATAGCGATAAAGTGAGGCCAGCTTGACTTGAACCCCCCATGTACGCCATTCTGCCTGGGTGGAGGACTATTATAAAAATGGCACCTATCATCTTTTTTTGGAAACATCTTGATTTGTGAATTACGGTATATCGGTGAACTGCATGCAATAATAAGACTGCCCTTCTTTATTATTATAGATCTTAATTTTAAGATTTATTTGTCACAAAGTGGGAATGTCTCTTTAAGTTGTTTTCAAGTACTAGATGTGAATGGCTGTGACCATAATAATTGCAGCAGAGTTTCCATATTGAAGAAATCACAAGTTTGCCTCAGCAGACACTGTAAGTTGGTGGCGTCCTCTAGGTCATGCATGTCCACGTGTTTCACGATAACTTATGCCTTTTATCCAATAGAGAGTGCTACATACTATCAGCAAAATGGTGCCTATTTCGGTTTTATAATTTTCTCCAAATTCATGTATTTAATACATTTAATTTATTGATTGGTAGGCTCAAATGAAATTGGACTTTCCATGAATTTTATAATTTTTCATGCTCTTCTTGTTACAACCCACCTCTTTCAAAGTGGGACATTCCTTCAATTGTCTCGATTAAATGGTCAGCCATTTTCAACACAAAACTAGCTAATGAATGGATAGTAATAGACAAAATCCTCAACTATAAGACGAGTTTATCTAAAGTGAAATTATTAAAGCAACAGTTTCCAAGTACAAGTTAAAAGTTAAAGTTACAACTTAAAGTTGAACTATTGAGATAATCGCTATACTGTACCAGAGTTTCACAAATATTGTTTTATTAAAAATTTTATTTTCTAAATTACTATAGCACATTATGGGATCGGTTATTTACTTTGTTCTTCAAGAGTGGCATTTTGCTTAGTATAGATATAGGTTGAGCAGCCTATTTCCAAGCATTTAATCTTTGGATCATGTTTCAAAAAATGGACTTTCACCCAAAATGGTCACACCATACCTGATGCAAACATTTTTCTTAGGCCTATCAAAATTCAAAAAAAACTACAACATTCAAACTAAACTGATAAAAGACTGTGGAAGAACATAAAAATTTACTTCTTAATTAAATTAACCTTCCCTTCAGCTGATTTAATATTCTGAACAAATTTCTGTAATAAATAAAGATTGAAAATTGATGCAGTATTATTATCACTTTTTTTAAATATAGGCTTTCTGCAAATCATGTATTAATTCCAAAATTTAACAGAAAGTAATCCCTTGTACAATCCTATACATGTGTCATTTATTAAGAAAATTCAGAGGTTTTTTTTCCTTCAGGCTAAATTCTTTTTATTAAAGCCTTTTATTTAATCAAACTTGATTCCTTATTTGACGTCTTCCTCAAATTAAATATAATTAGTCCCTTTTTATGATAAGATTTTTGTGTGCTTACACGTACACTCTTAAATTCTCTCTCACATTGCATGATTTTTCCAACAATTTCTAAAAACACTTTGCTTTCTTCTTCCACAGTAATTTCACATTTCTTTTGAATGGGCAAATACCTATTGGATTCTTTAGATTTTCAATCCAGTGAGCTAGGCATTAAAAATTCCTGATTACCGCGGTATTGTCCAATATGTTTAGATTTTCCACTTATCACTTCATATCACAGTACATTTTTATTGAAATGTCTCTCTATGCATTCCTAAAATCCTATGATTAAACATGCCATTTGAAAACCCAATAAAATCAATTACGAACATTATACTTCATAATAATAATTAGCATTACTTTTTGTGAAAATAACCTCCCACTCCATGGTTTATCAATATGTATGCATCCACCTCAGTAAATAATGGGAAGGCCAGAAATCCACTTTACCTTGGTCCTTAAACATAAGACCTTTTACCCTGGCTGTGATACAGGGAGGCTATGGGCACACAGAGAAGTGTGGGCCTACATATGGACCCTTATCATGCATGCCAGCCCATTGTTTTCTTATTCTTTTACTTTAGGTTTGTTTTTAAACTTACTTTTTGTCCTTTACTTCAGTAACATGCAGTCCACTTCCACCATGTGTTTGCCATTAAGACTTGCCAGGAAAAAGACCGGTTAATGTCAACTACTGGTACGGGGCCGGTAGTTGGTTCACAGTTTGTGGAAAAAGTCCGGTTAAGGGCAAGTAGTTGGATCGCAGTTTTCACAACAATATACATAGTTTTAACAACTTTTTCTTGAATATAAAATTAAATATGCCAACAAACCGATACTTCTTAATAATATAAAACACGATCCGATGATCCGTTGTATTTTGCCATTCAATGCCGTCATTGTCTACAGTTAGAGCGCCGTACTTTAAAATGACCTTGAATGTACCGTATACAGGGTGTTGCAAAAATACTCAAATATTTGCACAACCATTGACACACGTGGTTTCTATGCTCGTGTAGTGTTCATTCTGTTGGTCCCAATTTGGTCCTGTTTTATATGCACAAACATGGACGATATTCAAACGAAAACCAAGAATAAAAGTCAGCCGATTAAATTTGCGACTGATGATACAGAAAATCTGTCAGAAGCTGTGCTTGGTAAGGATGGCAAGTTTAATGGGAATGTGCAATAAAATAACTCTTTTCTCACACTCACCTCAAGATTAGTCTTTTGCTAACATGCTTTTCCCTTTTGCATGCTAGCAAAAGACTAATCTTAAGATGAGACATAGTAGTGAAACTGAAAGAGAGCCCAACTAAAATCTTAAATAGGACATCAAGGGCGGATACAGGGGGGGATGGACAATTGCCCTCCCCCCCCTTCCTTAGCCAGCAAATTTTGCTGTCCAGAGAAAATGGCCACCTCCTTCCGTAATATGCGATGGTCCCTCCCCCCCCCCCTCCTCCTTAGCAAAATCCTGTATCCGCCCCTGTTGGACATGACGATATCGCAGCCCACATGAGAAACCAAGTGGTTTTTCTCGTCAGTCTTCAAATTAATGCTGGTATCAATTTAGGTTGCTCCTATAGAGGATATTGACCATGTCATCAGGACGTGTCCGGTGATGCTAGGGTCACATTCCTGACGCCTGGTCTGACATGACCATGCAGCTACATTACTTAGCCTCTCAGATAATTTTTCCGACAAGTTTCCCAATATTTGGAAGAAGTCAAGGCCCGTTTGTTGAAAAGGTGGATTCTTAATTATGGAGTGAACATTGATCCGTGGTACACACAAATATACGAGCATATATATAATTTGTACCGGATTATATTTTCCTATCTATATTGATTGCAATTAATTAGCAGAGGTTTACTAAAAACTAGGGCTTGAGTAAAAGAAGAGTGAAAGTTCTCAATTGTGTAGGCCCTATGTAATTACTGCTACCCTGTTCAAACTATGTTTGCCATGTGTATATACCGGTATGCTAAAATCATTTTTTTTCTAAGCAAAATTTGAAAATGGAATCCTAGTGAATCCAACAACCTTACAAAACATAAACTGTTATTCCGATAACCCAATATTGAAAGATGGAAATAAATTCAAGAGGAAAATAATTGTAAGTTTCCATTTTATGCGCAAGTGGTTTAATTATCGTGTGCCTGATTGCGATTCCTTATTTGACCTTTACGCTTGTATATATTTGCAACAAGACAGCAGAAACGGATCGCATGCAATATGTCGGTGCTAATTTTGGACCGTACAGTTCTTGCTATAAAACCTGCTGCGAGTGAGTTTCATGAAATCAAAAAATTGCCAGGAAATTTTTATACTTGAGGACTTAATTTGATATTTGCACTTGCATAATAGTTACTACATCGGAATCATAGACAAAAAAGCCAAGAAGCTTAAGGTGATGAATTGTGAATGGTATAACTTAAAACCTACTCTTGCCGGTTAGTTCACAATGAGCAGCTTAAATAAGAGATTCAGGAAAATCGAAACCTGGTATAATATGACAAGTCTTTCCACTAGGGTCTATACTGGGACATGAATCGAATGAGGAAAAACCCAATGTTAAAATGGAGCAGGACTTCCGTTTACAGGTGGTTAAGGCACAGTATATTGCAGTAGGCCTTGTTTTTATCTATAAACTCGTGGGTAATAGGCAGGCCTAATTTAAATTCCTCAGAACAATGTGCTAACTGCCTCATTCGGCAGCCTGAAACGTCAACGAGCGGTTGAATCTCGGGCTAGACACGAGGTTGAAGCGGAAGATCTCGTAGAAGTTATTCAGACTACAATCGAGAGCGTGCCAGAGGATGTGAAACCCATATCTAGTAATTATGCTACTCTGTTGATAATTTACTTATATAGGCTAGCCAATATAGTCCATTTTTCAAGTTACGTTTTTATTTTAGTTACGAGTCAGAATCCGTTAAGCGACACAGTACCGCCGATCAATTTGGATGCTACGAAGGTTACAGATGTTTATGATATAAATGATTGTATCCTTCTTTAAATGGTATATTGAATAGACGTCAGCTGAACATCCTAACTTATAAATGAAGTAATTAGTATAATATGTCCTTAATTTTCGAAAGTAATTTCTGTCGAGGAGCGTTTGGCACTGCAAACGTTGGCAACATCATGGGCTGAAGCCACTAAGGAGGATGTTCAAAAGTGGATGGAAGAAAAACAGTTTGAGGGCTATTTTATCAGTCTGCAGAAATTATGTTTCATTACTGTTCAAAATTTAATAAGAGCGATTCTTTTGTTAGGTATGCGGGGTTTGCCTTAGATTGTTTGCAACGATTGCCCATGAATATGGAAACCAGACTTGAGAAATGCACCCTTTTAATTTATTTGCATTTTTTGACTAATCTAACTAGTTTGAAAAGTTCCGATTTTAGGAAGAAAGGTAATTATATTGAGCAAAAAAGAAAAGTTACCTCATTAGCTAGTTATTAGTCATTTTTCTATTTTCTTAAAGATCCATTGCCTAAGGAAATGCCAGGCTTTATTAAAAAGAAATTGTTAGATACGTATTTTCAAAGCACTGGAAAGACTGCAACAAGTAATAGACCAAACAGGTGACAAGAATTAAATACCATTTTGACCTCTCTGTTTAAATGGACTTGAAATCTGATTGGGTTATTCATTACAGGAGTATGTCTGCCAAACAGAAGGATAAACTGATAGCAAATATCATCGTGCTCGCTTTGATTATCAACAACTTCGAATTTGAATATAATCGCTTATTGCCAGATTTGAAGACTACGGCAGCAAAGTTAGTATATGTAATACAATTCTGAAATGAATGCTTTCGTGCATACATTAGACATTCACTCTTTAAATCCTGTCACATTCCTTAACTATGTTTTTTAAAACTAAGTCCATCTAATTTTCTTTAGATTTCAACTTCTGATCAGAGCAGTGGGTGCAAAGCTTGAGAAAACTGGAAAAGGCAGGCAAGCAAAGCCTAATAATGTTATATTGAGCCTTCCTTTAGCAACACTAGAGTCCAGAAAAATGATATCAAGAAAGAACAAATGATATGAATTTTGTAATGTATGGTACTTAATGAAAGAAGCCCTTTTTGTCCTGCATTGTTTCTCACCTGTACACCTCGGTGATTAAAGAACAATTGAAAAAGAAGTTTATATTTTGTTTCAGAACCTTGCTTTTTTAATCTTACATTTGCCCAAAAACTTGAAACAGGTTTATAGCATATCTTTGAAATTTAATATAATTTTTATGTTTTAGGATAATTTAATTTTGTACATTATGTATGCAACATGTTTTGTCATTAGAAAATTATAAGAATAATAATATAAATTTTTAATTGCATAATAATTGTTAAAATATTGTGAAAAGTGGACTCTTGCTATTAAGGTTCAGAGAGTTCAAAAGTAAAAAAAAAATTTCCAAGTTCAGCAAAATCTAGAATTTGTATACTTTTTGCTTCTCGTTTTGCAGAGCATGCACGGCAACATCCCATAAATTATCAACATAAAAGTATTAAATTTGATAAATTTAATGAGTCGATAAATCATAGCTCTGCAATAAGTTTAATAAATGGTATTTTTTTATCTTCAAATTTGTAATTACTTCCAAAATTTCAAATACAAAAAGAACAATGGAATAATTTAGTAAATATTCTCTCATATGCATAAACTTTAACAAATTTTCAGCAATCTCTTAAGTTTCATACTGAAGCTTTTTTGTTATATAAATAGCTTCTAAATTAATTCATAACTTTAAAAGGCTTTTTACTGCTGATGCTTGCTACTAGAGGAATAAGCTTAGTCAAAAGACAAAAATAAACATTGTCATCGTAATGTTCATAAGAAAAATTAAAATAGGATATTAGCAATCACCCACATAAATAATCGAATATAGTTCGACATATGTTTACTTGAGAATGGCCAGCAGCATAGAGCCTGGCAACGGTTGTATCCGGCTTAAAAACTAATCATTCAATGTATTTTTCCATTTTCATGGGAAATAATATGCAAGGGGTAGGTATAAAACAAGTTAAAAAATACGAAAAACGTGTACAAAAACACTTTTACATTGCTCGGTGACACTACCAGTTAGTTAAGCTGCGACGAGGATGTGCAAAATTCTGCAAACCAGAGAAGTTGTCAAGAAAAGTGAGTGTACAGTTTCTTTAAAGAAGCTATTCTGATTGGGTATTTTTTCTCATAGTTTTAGCTCGGCACTGTGCAATTGTTTAATTAAATCAAAAATAGTGATATCCTTACCATATTGATATTGCAGAAAATATAATCCTCCTTTCTCTTTTGGCAATGGCATTTTCTTCGGTTTCCTCCAAAACATTGATCAAGAAAAAATTTCAGTTTGTGAATAATCTCCTCAATCCCTGTGGCTTCGACGAAATGGCTGATGAGCAGGCAGACCATTACGCAGATGCCCTTATTTACGAGGACATAAAAGGTGCTTCCAAATTGGCTCTGATCCTCGCCCAGGAATTGGAAACTGCTGTGGTAAGATGTCAATTATTCATTATTCATAGGATTTAGAAAGTATTAAATTACCAGAATTTGTTTGCTAGAAATTGAAATGGTATAATAACTTGAAATTTTAGGAAAATATTTGCCACTCCTTACATTTTTCTTGAGATGTGTTACTTACATTCAAATAGAACTCGAAGCAAGATTTCTCCTTAACTTTTCTAGGGCTCATCAGAATGCAATGGTTTATCGCTCGATTCTCTCGACCCAGTTCCAGATCTCAGTGATGCCAGTGTTTGTATAATAAATAGCCACAATTTTTGATCAATGTTCATTGATAAAAAGCTGCTACACACAAAATTTAATTAGATATTATATATGCATGTAGCCATTGTACCATTTTGTTACTTTCAGGCTAATGAACTCATTTGCATGGTATATGCTGATGGAATGGATTATCTTAATTTTTAGATTGAAATTCAACTTATAAATATTGATTGAATACCATTTCTGTTTTTTACGATAAAAAACCTAACTTGGGCTGGGAAAATGCTGGATATCAATGTATGACTTAAGTAGTGGTGGTATACTACTGATGAGTAATTATGATAAATTTCCATGTAGAAAACTAATTTTTGTTATATTCCATAGTTAAAGGAGACCCTGAAAATTACATACAAATCTGTGTTCAATTATCTGACCCACATCTACTTTATTACTTATGAATGCACAACTTCGGGATATCAGTGCAAAAATACAACATTATCCAAAGAATTTCGAAGGTATTTCCCCAATGCTATGTAAAGCTTTCCCTTTAAAAAAATGGGTTTTCTTTCCTAAGGACGAGGAACTCTGGTGCTACCCTGAGCTAGATTCTACAGCTAATTATTCAGTGCTTATTTTGTTATCGATCAATGTGCACTTTTATTCCAGATTGGCCGGCAAGTTACAATACTTGCTGTGTAATGTGCTGCAAGCAAGTGCCGAAGTGTATACTCGATCTCAATCCATTAACGAAATAAAGAATAATCGACTGCACTGCCATAGTAGCTGTTCGGCCAAGGAACTGCAGCAATGTTTAGTGATTACAGGCACGGTTGAATTGCTAAAAACCATAACGAATCGACTGGAAGTTACTATATTTTCAAGAAAAAATAGCTTACATCCCACTTTTTTCGTTTGAAATAGTCTGCCTCAGAAAAAGTGGAACAAGTATCAGTTTACAATGTGCTGTCTATCAATGTTCAGAATGTTACTTAAATCTGACTACAAGAAAATAAAAACAGTTAATGTTCAGCTATATATAAAAAAAGAAACTATTATATTACTGTACCGGTATATCAAAGTATAATATTATTAATAATATAAATATGTAGTAAATATAAAAGTTATGCTTTATACACTCTAAGTCTACATCTGTTGTTTCATGCATTTGCATTTTGGAATAGCGAATAAGAACTTTCACCAAAATAAAATCATCAAAAACAGGTACGTTTATTGCAATGCAATTATATTACATACTGATATCCCTATACATTTATTCTGAGACCATTCATGGTCATTAGGATTCAGAGCAAAATTGGAATGCATGTAATGGTGTAAAACTTACTGATCTTTTTTTGAAATTATTTAACCCTTAATCATATTTCTTGGGATAAAGTATACTCCTACAAATGAAAAGTGCAACATATGGCAGGGTGCAAGCAATAAGTTTTCAATTAAATGAATTGGTACTTATTCTATTAATGCCATAATGGACTCCAACTTAAATAAAACAGCTTCAAAAATATTGGAAAGAATTAAATACTGTTCTTTATTTAAGTAGACTTTGTTAAAATCTGCCTAAAATTAATTTAAAATTAAGTCTTTTGATTGCTAATGACTGGCGTCTAAGCTGCAAATAGTTCTCGCAGAAACCAGCCCTGCTAATAAGTTCTAAATCTGCCATCTCAAGTTCCTCGAATAGCAACATTAGAACGTGTTTAGATAAGCCTAAATGTTCACTATCATAAGAGTATTCAAACACAAAATGGACGGATTAACAAATTTTACACATAATTTGGTCTACCATACTTGCCAAAAAAAGGGGTTTCTGTTCGAATTAAGACCTGCCAATGATTCTTCCTATTCGATGATAAATTTTATCTTAAATGTCACAACCCAACCCTTGGAAATACATTTACAATAGACGATGAACATACGGACGTCATTTGGGACGAATATTTTTTTTTTAATTTGAGCACATCCGGAATAATCAAAAATAATAAACTTTCATTCTATGTGGGTCACTAGCTACGCAATACTATAATGCAGTTAAGATCACTGACATCTTTGTGGTCATCATAATCACCTATTGCAAACCAAATTTGCAATTTAAAATGCAAATGTGTTTCAGATTTACATTTCCAATTAAAATTAAATTTTCCATTGGAATGTATTAAGTACGTGTTACCAAGTACAATGTAAAAAAATGTATACTCTCAATCTACTTTTCAAAATCGGGCAATTACATTCACATAATTTCCATGGAATGTATCTTAAATGTAAAAAACAATATTCTAAAAAAAGGACGTACAATCTTAACAAATGTCAAAAATACATAAAACTAGCTTAAAACTAAATGAAGGGTAAATGGAATGAGGAAATATTAGAAAGAAAATCTAAAACTAGATTCGTACATAGTGAAAATACTAATCTCTTGAGTTCAGTGTAAAAAAAAATATAAAAATGTTCTAAAATGTTGTCATACCCGATAGAAAAAATAATGACTTCTCTATAAATTTTTGAGTGAAAGTTCTGTACACTTACTTCTGCAATAACAAAATTCCTACTGCCTCCAAAACATGATGGCTAAGAGACTGACCAAAATGACAAATGTTGAGCTAGAAATCACTGTGCCATCTCCAAAATAGTGATATTCGTTGCAAGCAGGTGGACACACCGGAAAAGCGGTTTCTGTAACAAAAAAGGATCAACAATGTAGTGGTCAACTGACAAGCTGAATCTTAGTTCTTTTGCAATCTATTTCATACTTCGGGTCTAGGCACTATTCATTGATTCACTATTGGTTCATAAAAACCACCTTACACAATAAATGATAATTTATGGGTTTTTTTTAAAAAAAATAAAATGTTTTCCATAACTATAAAATACAGTAAAACAAAATTTTACTAATTTGTTAAATCGCCGAATTAACATCTGACGACACTGCAATAATCCCTCAATGACAGGAATATGACAGGATTTCATACAGGTATGAAACGTTTGACTGTTTTTTCACACTTATTAAATCCCCTCTCTTAGTGTCTAATTTTTTTCACATTTTCACATAGTACACAATTTTTCAAATAGCTGTTAAAGGGAAACTATCACCTTGAATGATGTTGGTTTCTTGAAGAAGGGCATGAACAATTATAACGAAAATTGAACGAGACTTGCATATGAGTAAAATAACAAATAAAATAAAACGACCTGAATATTGCAAGTTGGTGGCAAAAGCAAAGCTTAGATGGACGCCGTTTTAGTGAGACGGCGAGCGCCATCTATTGGATTCAAGCATCAGCTCCATAGACATACATGTGCCAGAGGGCGCTTCACGTCTCACTCTGCTGAAAAATGGCACCTAATGCGTATTTTGCAAACAGTGATTTCTTTAATACAGAAGCTTTGCTGTAATTATTATTGCCACAGACGTTCATTATCTAGTAAGTGCCTACCATTTAATAATGACTTATTACAATGTGATAGTTTCCTTTAAATGTTATATTTTTCACGATTTTCCATAAAGGCAAACTCACATTTTCACACCTGCTCACACCCCTGAACAATTAAATAAATATAATAAGAAAAACTGCCTTATTACTTACCAAAAAGTTCAACAGTTGCACTGTCTTCTCCAAACTTATTCTTTGCATGGCACTTATAGTTACCATACTGTCTTTTCTCCAGAGTAATGACCCTCAGAGTAGAATCGGTAAACTCATCTGCAGTTGCAAAATTGGAGATCAAATAATGCATATTATTTGCAATTTGTTGGTCATCCTTGATCCAAGTGATGGCCGGTGGAGGGTAGGCTTCCACGTGACATTCCAAGTCCATGTCATAATTCAATGCCTGACCAACTCTAGGACGTGGTGCTCTAACCACCGGTGCAACTACATGACAAAAAAAATTTATTTTAAAAATGTCGAATTGTGTGCAACAGGAAACAAATGCCGCTGAAACTCACATTCGACTTCAACGTTAATATTTCTGCGCGCCCCCTTGCCAACGCCATTATCGGCAACACAATAGTAGGTGCCCCTGTATTCTCTTCGGACATTCGGAATGACGAGAACGTTGCCACGGAAAATGGATCCTCCGGTAGGCAGGATGGCGTTGTTCTCCCTGCGCCAGTAGATTCTTGGCTGAGGAAAGCCGCTGGCATAACACTGAAGCTTGACCTGTTGCCCTTCACTAGCCACGGTCGAACGAGTACTGTTATCGGCAATGACGGGAGGTACTACAATTACGTGAATAAATAAGGGCAAATTAGTAAAAACCTGCAAATACCAGAGTCAAAGAGAAAGGAATAAACAATGTAATACTTCTGACAAGCAGGCTAACATCAGCTGTTATTTTGTTGCTAATGTTGATAACTACTTGGCACTGATAATCTCCAACGTCTGATTCCTGAATATCTTTTACCTAAACACAAAATATTCATCTGTAGTCAATATGCTACTAACTTGTAAGTGTTACCGGTCATATTTTTGATAAAAATTTAAAAAAACCTGTAGAGTGTAAGTGCTACTAGCTGGATCGTAACGCATCGAAAATCTATTTTCACGAATGATCATTCCACTTCCACTAGACAGTGTCAACGAACCCGATGGATTTGTGGGATCCAACTTTACCCATAACACCTATATGGATAAACAAAGCTTATTTAGAAGTTTGATCGAAGTTTGATGGCTGGTAGCATGGTCCTCATGTTTATACATGTTATTTCTATTTATAAACACAGGTTTTGATCAAGAATGTATAGGTACGTTTAAACACCTACCGGATAATCTTGCCCATATTGCACGGAGCATTCCAGATTTACAGTGCCACCAATATTTGCAATTTGCTCCCTGGAAATGTATGAGATTGTGGGATTTCTCTGGCATGATACTGTAAAAGTATACAAGAAACTGGTTCAAACAACCTAATTGCAATATAAATCTAGCACAAAAGGCATTCATGAAAAATTTGTTGAACCCTGTACGGATTTTTAAACAACTCAAAACAAAAACAAAAAACACTTTGTTTCATAAATATAGTATACTCTTCCCAAAAACTTCACTACATTTTAATATTTGGGATATAAATATGTATTATTGGCAACAAAATAGCTATTTGTCTAATTTGTGGACAGCAATGTCAAACTTTGGACAACTTAAGAATAATTCATAATGGTGAAATCAAATAGGTATAATTGCTGCACATGGAAAAATGCTAATGCTTTTTTTCAACATTTTGGTATTTGTTATATACTAATACTATATATAATTTTCCATTAGACATGACTCGTATTCTCATAATTTATAAGCGATGAAGCTAATGAACATACAATAACCACCCTTCTTTTTTCAAATATTCAAATTACATGGTACCGGTAATTGATTTTTAAACGTACTACATGTATTCTATGCCTGCAATTGAGGGTGCATAGTTTATTATGCTTATATATGCAAACATTGAGTACCGTAATTAGGCATTTTAAACTTCCTTTGAGAGCTAACTTTTCAGGATAGGTATTATATTGCACATGCATCCACAAACTATTATCCTAAAATAAATAACATTTTGAAAACAAGTCATGTCAAGCATCACTGGCAGTGATAACTCAACATTTTAAATAAAACTGCAAAAACAGTAAGCTAGCTATAGCCCTGACCAGTATCAAGCATTAATTTTTGCATGCCAAGCTTAATTTTTAGCTAAATGCAAGTAAATGTGTGACTGGCTGACATCTTGGATCTAAACTGACATTATTCCTGTGTTTTGTATCTTTAACATTTATAAGATAATCATCCTTCAATCACAGGAATCATCTTACTCAGTTCTAATTGTATGTTTTTTAACAGTCGATTTAAGTCAATCTAAATCATCTTTGGAGGACAAGTATTCAAGAGACACAGCTAGGCTACTGCTCGTCTTTAAATCAATTAGTCTTGTTAAACTTTTATGTGGCATTATAAATTATAAAAAAGTTTACTTTAAAGTGCCACAAAAAATGTAACGAGGACTAGCTGGAGATTGCATGTGTTTCATTATCATGGTCTAAGTAACGACAACAGCAGTAAATCTAGTTTTTCGAGTACAAAAGGGCCTTAATTATATATGCTGCAGGACACACTTCACCTGCCATGATTTAGGAAAAAGCATGCTCGGAGTCCACATAATTTTGTCACTTCAAAATTATCCAGGAAATGAGCTATCTAGTAATTACATGTAGTTTCAAATTCTAACATGCATGTTAACCAAAATCGAGAGGAAAGCTGCATGACTCATTTTGAATAGGGTAGGGCAAAGCAAGATTACCAGTAAACTCAGGTGAAAAGTTAATGCTTCAAGGAAATAAATTATGATAACCCATGAATTCCAGATTAACTGTCCCACTAAACCCATATTTAAAATATATATGGTAAAGATTTTCTATTTTTTATAAATATTTGCCCATTATCTCCATAGGCTATATATAGGCTTTAAAATCCTTGGTAGGCTTAAAATTGCACCTGAAATTCAAGCTATTAATTAATTTCTAATTACATTTAAAAATTTACAATAAATATAAACGGCTTGTACTACAGAATTCCAGGTCTTAATGAGGATTTCAAATTGAAGTTTATGCAACGAAAACCCTTTTAAAATGATAAAAGCAAGGATAATAGGGCGTAGCATTCATTTTGAACAGATATAGCAACGCAAGATGGCGTACGTTATTGTTATCAGGTAAAAATGATAAATATTTCCTCACCTATTGCTGCAAACAAAGATAATAGCGCTATCGTCGTAAAAATTATCAAATCCATCTTGTATATTTGTAGATTAAAATGTTAAAAATAATATTTACAATATTAAAAGACTGCTATTTAAGGCTATGTTTAAGGTATATAAATTTTCTACCTGTAAACATAACACCTTGCCCAAATAATTACGTCACGCCACAAAAATGATGGCGGCAAAATCTACGGAAGCCCATAGCATGGAGGAAGGAGGCCCATAGGAACCAACGTCAACATTTACTCGTGGTACAGGGTGTTTCATGAGAACCTAATTTGAACTGCAATCCATTTATTACACCTTTTAAATAGATAACACTGGCACAGTGCAATAAAATTATAAATGACATGCACAAAGATTTCACAATTGTTGAACCAGCCATTAAGGCGAAAATTACATGAGAAATGTAATTGCATATGCAAGAAGGATAAAAAAGTTACTCAGATATGAGTATTTGTCCACAAGTTAAAACGTACTGTACCAAATGTGCTGATAAAAACATTACAGGGTTCCAAACTTATAAAGAGAATGGTATTCAATGCATAAAAAGTTAGGACGTAAATCATTCAAAAGTTTGATCGAAACATTATGTCGATGGAGTCATCCACCCACAGGGATTACTTTTAAAAACTTTTTTATCCATCCAAAAAAAGAACAACGGACTGAGACAATTATTTTAGAAAAATGGACTTTAACGCGTGCACAAAATGTAAACCATATCATATAAATGCTGCATGAAATAAATTATAATTAATTTTAATTAAACTGTTCTGCACTCAAGATTTTTCCCATTGTCATATTTAAAAAATAAAACAACGATAATTAAAGATATGAAATTAAAACGATCGTGCGTCAAAAAAAGGTAAAACAAATCTAGCCTTAATATGACTAAGCTATCAAACTCTATTACCTAAATTTATCAAAAATTATATAAGTCACATATTCAAATTCAGCTTTGAAATATATGACAATATTCTTCAAGTCAATTTGAAGAAAAATAAAACATACTCAAATAGATGATCATACTAACAACAAAACCATTGCAGTTTTACAGGCCAAAAGGAAATCACTTGCCAATTAAAATCAGCTTAAAATGGAATGTTATGCAACAATTAACAATGTATAGGATTTGCACTGCATAATTTAAAGGTGATTTTCTTCACATATTTCAAAACAAAACAAAGTGTTATCACATGGATGTCAAGTATCCTAATACTGTTTGTTCAAGCTTGAAAACATTTCAAAGCAATTGAGCTGGATCTAATTGAGTGTGTAATCTATATGAAACGTGACACTAGATTCATCTTCGTAATGCCTCAAAAATATATAAATCTTCTGTAGGGTGAGATTTCATAACAAATAATAGCATGTATGTACTACACCCAATAGCTCAAGCATGCAAAGTAAGCTAGTCACTCACATCGTTGGTGTCACTCTCCTGTTGGATTCCATCATGCACACTCAATAGCTGCCACAAAAACTTCCAAATCTTTCAAATTTACACTTCGTAATCAGCACAAGACTCTGCTGATCTGCGCTGTGCGATTTGACAGGGAAATAGCCATAAAACTGCAGGCCCTGTAATGTTACAAATTAAAATATAAGCAAATTGTCACATGAAATAACACAATACCGGAATATCTTTTTAAAAATTCAGGAATAGCCAATGTTTACCTCTTCCACACACATCACTTAATAAAGCCATCTTTGGTTTTCTTGGCCTGAAGGAGCCACGTTTTTGGACATGTTCGACGGCAGTTTCATCGGATAATATTGCAGTAAACTGAGCCAGATATAAAAATATTAAAATTTACTAAAGTGAATTCAGGGATGAGGTTTATGCAGATATATATATATCTCTTACCTGATCAAACATGATGGCGATAACAAATATACCAAATAAAATGCATTCAATAAGTAACAACACGGAATGAATTCTAAAAATTAAAAGAAAACAAATTTTAAAAAAGAACTAATTTGTATAAAAGAACATCAAATCTATACTGTTATGAAACACAAATAAAGAAAAGATGCAGTAAATCTTTTTTTTTTTATGTGTTCATCAAAGCTGTAGTCCACAATTTTCTGTAGTTTGTGTTTCATAATACAACAAATTTATTCCACATAATAATTATTGCATCCCCAATCGCAAAATATAAATTAGCGCTTTTTGCTCATTTAAGGAGTAATCAGTGATCACCTCCTACATAGCAAGGCTTCCAGATTTTTGGACCTCCCGTTATTTAAAATAAATACAGTAACGCTTTCATGATCTTACAAACGACTCTGCTTGATGTGCATCTCAACTTGACAGTCTTTGCATTCATTAACCCAAGACAGCACTACAAGTATTATGGCGTGAGCACTCGCTAAACCTAAAATAGTAATTTAAAAGGCATGGTCTCAGACAAGTTTTCAACATGGATCACCGTATGGAAAGTTTGATTTCAAAACCGTGCAATACCGTACCTACGTAGAATAAAAACTGAATAAAATATTTCTGATTGAACTCCCCAACACAATTATTGATCCTAAATATAAGTAAAAGCATATATACATAAATCGGCTGTTCAATCCTCCTTTTATATTTAAATATGAAAGATAAAAAGTCATTTTCAATTAACCAAGGGCAGTGATGGTCCATTCTCCTAATGCAGCGCTGGCATATCTTACAATGATGAGCACGCGGGGGTCTATATATATCACAACGGGAACAAACAGTCCAACCATTCTGAATAAATAAAAATTTGTAAAATGTTTTAATAAGTGACTATATTATTGAATTCATTATTCATTATATAGCTACGTAGTAATTACCTCCTTTTGCAATGGTATCTGTTCATTTCCAGAATGTAAATCTGAGAAATCTATATTGTTATGTGGTAAAGGAACAATCCCTGGGTCAGAAAACACAGCTCTTGCATGAGCCATTATCAAAAGAAATAAAAGGGTGTTGAAAACCAGAGCATTGACAGCCGGCGATAAACTATAAGGTATATGGTAAAGGACAAGATTAATATGTAACATGAATTCAGATTTAAGAATTTTCACAGCACCTACTACACCCATTATTTATATTTACGTACCTGTCTGTTATTGTTGGTAATATAATCCATTTTATTACAACATAATCGGCATAAAAAACAGCAGAGTATGTCAATACAACACAAATAATGCCACAAGGATCAGGCCTACAGACTACCATTTTCTTGATTTTCTTTTCGGATTCATCAACCTGACTTTAGCCTAATTAAAAATGTACCTTATTCCTAATTTTATGGATGTCTAAGTCATTTCTCTTTGATTGAAAATACAGAAAATTCCAGTAGATCAACCTTAACTCAATAAAAAAAGAAATTACATTTTATGAATTTAATCAAGCAGGCATGCATGTGTAACAGTAACAAGGTTCCAGTTAATTTAATAATGTCCATGGCCATATTCACGGTAAAATGTCTGCATTGTTGATCTCTAGAATGGTAAATTACAACAGTACAGGTATGCAAATGGTCAATATTTTGAATAAATCCACATAACCTATCAAATAGAATTTTTTCCCCCTAAAATTGGTTAATATAATTTAAGGGTATAGAAAATTAAAATATCGTTGGAACCTTTTTCTCATTACTCATGCCGCTGCTGCTGGCGAAACCTAGCTCCAACATTTAACATTTCCAGAAATTATATTTTTTATATAATATTAATGAAAATAATATACAACCTTGTACTGCCCTCAAATATAGCTGGCATTTGAATAAAGTCGGCAATGTTTGAAGGCAAAATGAAACTTTCATTTTGGCCTATGAAATGTCCTAATGATTATTTCATAATTAAAATATACTGTAATTAATTTGAAATTATTTTAATGTACGATATTAATTTTATAATATTTTAACAAATTTAATTTAATTAATTTTATATTATAAAAGTTACTACAGTATATGTCAAATTGTTATATTAGGTCGCGAGTTGTGCTAGTCGACAGGGTTAAACCAACCCTAGTGAAAATTCCAGTATGAAATTACCAGTATACCAATAGTATTGGTAATTGGTATAGTGTGTTTTGGCTTACT
>JAQIXP010000260.1:0-30013 GCA_034700285.1 Proteroiulus fuscus | reverse complement strand
GTCATAATCATACTACAGTTTTTAGTAAATTTAATAATCTTTGAAAAAAAATCAAACCCCATCGTTGAACTTTTACCTGTTCTTGAGTTATATCAGTTTGAAGAAAACGAATTTACCACTGAAATCACCATAAGCCCATGCTGTTAAAAGTGTGGACAGCCCCCTCAACATCATAAATTTTGAAATTTACTGCAAAACCTTGTTCTTTTCTGGGAGTCCACATAGAACTATTTCAATCTTTGAGAGACTTACCACAGCAATCGTGGTCATTGTCCCATCTTTGGATAGACCAAGCACCGATTTATTGGATTCCAATTTACGGGATTCTCCTCTAGCTAAGTAGAGAATTACCACAAATTCCACCAAGGAAAAAAACAGGAATGTATTGCACACGCCAGTCCAAACATCCACAGCTTTGGTATAGGAAGTTGGTGGTAAGTTATAAGACAAAGCGACACATCCGGCAGACATGGCCAGCAATGAGCCCAGAGCCAATACGATACGGCCGGTAGTGGCAGTGGGATTTAGCCAAAAGTGTAAGTAGGATACCACGAGCAACATTATACTTGGAATGTAAATACTGATCAGGTAATTATTCCATAATCGTTTGAATCGAAATTCAACTTTGAGACAGCTGTATTCGCCTGCAAAGAGAGAAAAAAAAATGAGCTGATACAATTCCTGATTGCATTTTCTTTTCTTTTTTTCTCTTTAATTTAAAAAAATAACTGATATTATAATTCCATATTATTTTTAAAGTACCGTAATTTAAAGTTTAATTTATACTGGACTCCAAAAAAGTCAGGCCTACCTGTAATTGTCCTGGAATTACAATATCCTGTCTGAAAATGCTTCAATTCAAAATTAGGTAATTGGAGATTTTTAGTCACTTGAACTGGATCTCCTTCTTTCCAAATCAAAACCAAATCATCCATTGTGTAAGAATCTGATAATAAGAAAAGCATAAATTCGAATAATGCATACAAAAAATTTGTAAAAGAGGTCCTGGTATGATGAATTATTCTAGTAATAATTAAGGGGGCTCCACAGCTTAGCTCAGCACAGAAAAATAAGCCATGCATTGGAAAAGAAGGAATCAAACCACGAGCCATCAGTTAAAGTTATCAATCGCTTATGATTTTAAATGGCATTGCATCCCACTTTGTAACAAGTAATTTTTAAGTTTACACTTTCTTAGATATGAATGGCTGTGGCAATAGAAATTGCAGCAAAGCTTCTATATTGAAGTAATTACGACGTTTGCAAAATATATATTAGGCGCCATTTTTCCATAGCTTTCAGCTAACAGTGCCATTTGGTGGCGCCCTCAAGGACGAGTATGTCTATGGAGCTGATGCCTTTTATCCAGCAGAAGGCGCTGCACAGTGTCAGTGAAATGGCGCCATGTATTTGGGCTTTCTATTTTCATTCAAATCCAAGTATGCAGGACATTTTATCTAATGATCAGTAGGCTCAAATACAATTGTAATTTCCATGGCTATCCTAATTTTACATGCTGTTTTTCCTAAAATCGACTTGTTTTAAAGTGGGACTGTCCCCTTAAATTTTTTAAAACATAAATGTAAAATATTTTCTGCAGGAATTTTTCACCTTGATCCTGAACTAAATTTTACACTTGGAAAACCTCTAGCAGCCCAGTGCCAGTCAATCAAATTTCAGTTAAGTTTTCTGCTTGTTAGAAAATGGAAGGCAGTTGAGTTGAGCTCAGAATAGGCAAGTATGATGTCATAAAACATAGTGCACAGGAAGGGACTGCCACTATTAATTTGATTTAAGCTTTGAATTTTGTTTTGTATTATAATATGAAGATGTGCCCACGTATCTCAAGAAACTCTAAATCTGTGAACCCAGTTTTTTACAGTCGAAAAATGGCCTTGATTTACCCTTGCAAGTTGCCAATATAGTTGACCCTTATTTGACATTAGAAAGCAATTAAATCAGGGGAACATTCGAGCGCATGAGCGATTAAATTAATTGCATAACAGTATACTGTACTGTATTCCCCCTCCATATAATACCCCGGCACTAAATTTGCAATTAAATTTTGTACATAAAATACAAGTTTATGGGATTTAAAGTCATGTTCTTTGACATAAAATCCTTATAGAAAGGGACCAGATCCAGAGTCAAAACAATCAGGAAGGGTAAAAATTTGAAAAGAAAAAAATTATGTAATGATCAAGTAACATAAATTAAACATATGGCTGGGTCCTACTGCAGAATTTAGTATATAAATAGATTGAAGAAAAAATTGAATAAAACTACTTACATGATGGCATTGTAATTTGGCAGGTTTGCAAATCGTGTGGAAATCGTCTCAGGTTCATGGGACATGACAAACGCAATGAGATTCGGTTGCTGAATAAAATGTCGCCAGTGGGATAAATTCTCAGTAAAGTATTCGGCTTCATCAACGTATGAAATTTTCCATCCTTTTCGTTGGAGAAAAAGACATCCGGGGTCCAGATATTTCTGGAATCGTGCAAATTGATGTAACTTATTTTGTCCGAAAACACCAGCCTGTCGTCATTCCACTGGTTTCGAAACGTGAGTTGAACAGAAAAGTCCTATAAATCACATAAATGTTGCATTCAATTGGTTTAGTTACATGTATTAAATTACTATAGGTTAATTTCTAGGCATCTCAAGTCCCCATGCATAATTTGTAACGTTTACTCTTTTAATTTACCAAAACAGCATGAAATTAAACTACTTTTCAAGAACACAAACAATCTTTCTGTATAAAAGTAACCTGTAAACCAAACTCACCATTTTTGAATCATCCAATTTGTAAATGCTTCTAACATACAGATTGGTTACCACTTTTACAGGTGCTAGAAATAATCAAAAATATTTTTTCCAAAAGTTATTTTGAGTAATTACTACATTATCTACTTTTCTGCACATATTTAGACAAAAACTTGCAAAGTTTATTTTGGTTGAGATAGCTCATTGCAATGTCTGCAAAATCTTAATAACAATTTAAGCTTAAATGGTTTAAATTTTAGCATTTTGTTTATAATTTTACGTAAAATATTTTTCCTTAACTTTTGTAATTTTTGTAAACTTGTAACTATGCAAAGTCCCTATTTATGACTTTTTGAGTTTTTTGCTAAAAAGCTGCCAAATGCAAAACTTGTTCATCTTTTTGTGTCAACACCTGGCAACCAGATTGAACAGTTCAGAATGTAAAACAAATATTTCTATCTTTATTGCAATGATTAGATCAATATATTTTATCATAAGATCTGAGAAGGATTTTGGCAGTTCTATTTGTTAGAACCACAAACTGATAATTTAAGTATGTCTGACCTGATGTATTGTGCTGACCATTAGGTCGAATTCTAGCATCATATTTGGCAGGATCCAAAATCGACTCCAGAATTTGATGTTGTTCTTGTTGATAATTCATCCTTTGACACCTTAATTAAAATGAGAAACATTAAAAAACTTAAGTATCTATTACAAAAAAAGAAAAACCAGCCAAAATGTGTGGTTTATTTACCATGATGGTCCAAAAGTCGAGATAACCGAAAGTAGGAGAAACACTATTCCAGTATTCATGTTGTTTTATATTTGTATCCAAACTAAAATAGTGACAGGATAGCAAAAGAATGTACAAAATTACTGATTGATCAAACAGAGAACAGTTTCACAATTATATACAAAACGAGTGTATACTTTCTAAAATTAAATTTTCTTTATATATACTTCGCTTGTTTTCTCCAAATCCTTTATGACGTCCGACTTAGCTAAAAATGAGACTCTAAACTTGAAAAACAAGATTAAATTTCGTTTATTAATAACAGTTTCGGAGGCATCAAATGGGTATTGCAATTGCGTAGGGGTTAAAGTTGATTATAAAATACACCAAATTGACCAATTACCGTTTAAGAGGGTCATCCTGAGCAGTATACATTGCTTTCTTGTCAAATTTTCTATTGGATTATTCTTAAATGCTTCTTCCGGTCTATTTATGGATAGGGGTATTTAGCACAAATTAAGAGTGGCCAATCTGACGCACATTGGAAAACTTCATCGTATATTTTTCTAATAACATTTAAAGACTCCTATTTTTTAATTCATTTTAATATTAATAATAACACAAATTTGACGTCATTGCTTTATGCAATGATTCTTGTTTCCTCAAATTGTCAAAACACTTGTGCAGTTGTCGTCACATCTCAACATATTAAATGTTTACCAATACAATGGTGCAGTTTCTGCAGCATTTATGTTGTTTCTACTACATTAACAATAAATATACTCTGAAAGTTACAATTTGAATAATTGAAGATGCAAATTGTGTATTAAAGATAAATTCTGTGTATCTTGATCATGTCTATTATACGGTATATGTTTATATGTTTGATTTAATTTTTATAGCTCTTATTGGCAAAATTAGGACTACTTTTCCTGCTAGGTTATTAACACATTAGTCTTATTTAAAACGGGGTCTCCAAAATGAGAGGCAAGATCAAATATCCATTTTTTTGCAGCTTAAAATGATGATAATTATAAAGGGTTAAAGCTCTTTATAAAAGCAACTGGAGCAAATACATCAGAGAGGATCTGCCTCAACATCGAAATGCTCCATTAAATGACTGGGTATTTACTAAAAAAAAACAGTTGTTTTTTTTAAGCAAAAATAAGTAATTTTGCAGAATTAAATTAATATGCATAACTTTGACTGGTTAAAACCAGAAATTGTGCATAAAAATATCCCAGAAATGTTTCTGTAAAATTGTTTCTGGCAAGGTATGCAGATTTTTGCAGAAATCATATAACAGGATAAGTTCTGCAGGAATCTTTCTCCATGATTGATAATTTCTGCAGGAATCTTTCTACATGACTGATAATATCTACACAAATTACAGATTTAAAAAGAATATTTATGTGGAAATTATTCCGCAGATTATTTTCTGTAGAAACCTTTCTACATACCGCAAATGATCGATATTAAACAATTTATCTAGACTTTTATGTCACAGTTTTTGTCCTTATTTGCAAACAAGGTTTATTATGTGTTGCACCGAAATAAATAAATTAAATTTTAAAAAAATATTGTTTTTGTGGCAATACTACTAAGAAATGAAATGCAATTTCATAGTGATGTAGAGATATGTTGCTAAATTAAGAAAACTAAATTTCTTCAAAAAAAGTGTGGAGCTTTTCCCATAAAATAGTGTGAAATTTCACATAAAACTCTTGTCTTTCTCTTTGTGGTTCAGTCCCAATAGGTTTTGGACAAGGAAGGGTTGAAGGAGGGTTGAAGGAGTAAAACCTCTTGGAAGGTGCATTGAAGTGTATGCATTTGAATAAATGCAATAAACTTTCAGAATAAATGAGATCAAAACACATCGAAGGTATGAAATGAACAAGACAAAAATATTATTCACAAATAATGTTAACAAAGTGTCGAACATAGTTGAGATTCATAGTTTTTTTCACTTAGACAAAAGTTTGAAAAAAATGCAATCCATAAAATAAGATCTTGCTACCAGTGATATTTCCACGCTCGTAGATGTACAAATGGAACTAAAGTTCTAGAAAGTACGTATGTGTTTCCTCCAGCACATATTAAACGATAAAAATGTAACTAGGATGATGACCAGATAGGAGAATTCAAGCTAGTTTAAAATGGCTCCTATATATTATTTTTTACTGATTCACATTCATTTCAATTTGAAACTACGTTACATATAGTCAATGAAGGACACCAGAGGAAGAAATAAAACGTGCTATTGTCAAAAGATAACTTTTTATCTTCGAGTATTCTATTCATAGTACTGCAATTGCGTTAATATTGCTTCAGTTTTGACACACGACTATTATGTCGCATTTTAGTCAGAGTATTTTCGAATTGCATCTGCTAAGAATTACCAACAATTTCTTTTTTTTAAGTGATAAATAATAACCTCTAGTTTACTGTACAAGTGGTTTTCTTTGGGGCAAGCTAGTGTATTTTTTTATTTTAAAGAAAATGTACCGCTGTCAAGGTGTCTGGCCAAATCCAGTAACGAATTTCCATGACATTTCCAGGTTTTCCAGACAAATTTTCACAAATTTCCAGACCAAACGAAAGTGATTTTTAACTCATTTTTACTGACATATGCAATTAAAACTACAATATTTGGCAACTTCCCTGGGCCGCACCCAAAAATCCATTTTTTTTCCCCGACCCAAAAATATTTTTCATGGCCTGCAGGCGAAAACCTGAAGAGTAACAAAAATATCACAGAAAATGGCGCCACAGGCGAATTTTTTGCTCAAAAAAACTCAAAATGGGCTAAAAAAAAATCACCAATAGTGCCTAATTTTCCATTTAATTTAAATTTTCCAGACACAGATTAAATTTCCCCGACATTTCCAGACAATACTGATTTCCATGACATTTCCAGGTTTTCCAGACGGCCAGACAGCCTGCGCTGTTTAGCATTTATGGAGCTAAAATAATGTAAATTTTTATTTACAAATTTTATGCCAATCAAGCTTATCATAAAAAAACCTAAAAAATTATTCACCAAACCATTTTCCTGTTAAAAAAAAGTATTCAATATATTATAAATAAGATAAACCTACTTATTTTCTCCCTTTTCATTATGTTTTTACGGGAAAATTAATTTGCGAATTCAACCTAAGTTGTTGTGATGCGTCAGATTGGAGTAAAGTTTGTAATTAATACTATATAATACCGGTACTGTAACTTCATAAATGCAAAACACAATTGACTGATTGGATTTTCCAATGCTGTATGTATCCTGTTCTAACCTATAATCTATCCTAGCCAAGCCTAATAATGTGCTGGACCAGCCCTTAATCCAGCAGCCACATTTAAATATTACAAAAAAAAAATTAAATTAAATTACGACAGTAGTATTTCAATTCAATTGAATAGATGCTCCAGTTCAATAAAATGGTACTGGTACCATAATTATTATTAAAAAAACCCACTACTACTTAATTAATGGCCCGTAGTAAAGTAAACTAATGCTTATTGTCCTTATCTGAATAAATTAAAACATACTCCCGCTAATTTGTCCCAATAAAACTCACTTTAAAGTAAACTAGGTTATTATTTAGCAAATAATAAATAAAATAGATTTCATCCAATTTTGTGAGGAATATGGTTTTTCTCACTTCTCAGTTGATTTATATACATTCTGCCAGATTCACCAGGGGGACCATGGCAATGAAAAACGTGAACCGTTCAGAAATATATTACTGGCATCGTGACTCAGGCTGCCTTTGCAGTAGTAATTGAACATCACTAAACGACAGGAGTCAAAGTAAACAGAGCACTTATGAAATTATTAATCCTGGCATTGTGGGCAGGTGCTCAGCCCAGGTCGCTCTCGTCATTGTCCGATCTGGAAATGCCGAAATTGCGAGCGATGCTGTCGGAGATGGAGCGGATATTTTCCACATGGATATCGTCAAAGTAGTCAATGTCGCTTGCCGGTTCTGCATGGAAAATGTCTTCGTCACTGATCATGCCCGGCCGGTAGCTGTCGTATTCTGAATCGTACATTGCATTGAGTGAATCAAGACTGAGCAACTGGTCGCTATCAAAGATCCGGCTACTGGCCCGGGAGGAGATGCTGGTGTCATCCATGTCGGCATCGTGCCCTGGATCGTTGAAAATGGAATTCAGATCACTGAGAGCGCCTTCTGCATCTGTAAGTCCAGCATCGTTGATCATCGAGGCATTGTCCAGTGAGGGATCGTTTAGCTGAAACGCTTGATCATCCAGCAGAGGCTCGTTGACGGCCTTTTCTTCATCCTCATCTTCTTCGTCATCGTCATCATCATCCTCCTCATCCTCGCTGCTAGATTCCTCCTCACTCTCTCTTTTTTTGCTATCTACTTCATCGTTGCCTCCATCGGCGGTATCTCTTTCTCCATAAGGTACATCACTGTCCATGTTTTCATACTCTGACTCCTTCGTGTAACTCCTCTGGCTCGGCTGCCGGCTCACTCTCGGGGTTGAGTCGGGGGTGGTTGGGATGTCCAGTGGAAAGCGATAGCTCAGGGCCAAGATGTTCCCATCATTGCCATCACCATTGGGGGAGCGATCGTCGAACATCTCGGGCAACCTTAGACTGGCCTTATTTTCAAGTACGCCCAGGAGATTCCGTTCGTTCTTCAGAGTTCCTTCCACTTCCACACTGTTGTTCAAATCATCCTGACTGCTGTGTGAGGTATCTGAAGCCATCAGGATGACAGGATTATTGTTGAGTTGGTCTTTCAAACATCCTATTTCCTTATTCATCAATGTGTGAAGGTTACCTTGACCGAACTCATTAAGCATCCTATTCACATTCTGCAATTCCTCCCTCGTTACTTTTGTAAGGGGGCCATCAGATTGATTAGCATTTGGATCGTCACTGGCACATCCACTGGGCGGCGAAGGTGAGGGCAGGCTCTTTAACCTGACAGCTAATCCCTGTCCATCATCCATGAGAGTATTGGACTCGATTTTTTTGGGCGTCTCCTCTGGCTCGGAGGGATCGTCCCCAGGTGACGAATCGCTCGATGGCGGTGGAATATGCTTTTGGATTTCTTGCAATGTAAGGCTATCAACAGGCCCCGATCGTTCAGAACTCTTATGGGATCGATTGGAGTTCAAAGCGGGGCTTCTGGGTTGGGGACTATTGGCATGTTCTGGGGCGACACTCTTTTTACGAGGAATCTCCTCGGGCGAGGACAGCGGCGTCGATTGCTCGTCCCTCGATGACCGATCCAGACTTCTCTTCCTAGAACTGGAACCAGACTGACTAGAACTTCCTGCAATGGCTTGAACGGAGGAGCAATGCTTGCGCCCTTCTTCATCTTCGCTCATGCTCGACACCTCGGCAACTATGATGGCAGCTTCTCGTCCGGATTTCGTGTCGTTTCTTTTCGGCGAATGCGCATTGCTCCTCAGAGAATTGCATAAGGGGTGGCCATTGCCCGATTGCCAGGCCAACTTATTTTTTATGTCCACAGGTCGGGCTTTTTTGTCTCGAGGCACGAAAGGCTGCATTCGGTGTTTGGGCGATGGGCATGGCTTTGATGACATCCAACAGAAGGCCGACGGTGAGCGGCCAAGCTCGGGGAAGCTCTGGTTTCCACTACTCCCCGTGGGCGAGAAGCCCACGCTCTGTTCCAGACTTTCCCCAGAAATGCTGGCCACTGTGAAACTACCCTTTTTCGCTCCAATATTGCCATTGGCCCTGAAGTCGTCGCTACTAGGTGACGAATGAACTTCTGCGGGATAGATCCACTGCAGATTCTGAGACCCATTGCCTCCAGTGCGGAACGCGGGAGATGGGGAATCGATCCTCGAGTGATCGGTCTTATTGAAACTGTCCAGTGATGACACAGATGCCGACTGATTCAGGGAGGAAATTTCGTCGGTGGACGAATGTTTTGCCGGATACAGTTCGTAAATGGTGGGTGGCGTGCTACGAAGGTTCTCGCTGCTATTGTGAAAGCGATAGGGTAAAGGTGAGCTCCCAAGGCCCTTGATCGGCCGCAGCACCACTTTCTCCTTGGGATGAAGTGGCAGGACCAAGCGTGACAAATTGTCTTTCGGTGGCGTGGCGTGCTTGATCGGACGGGACTGAGAATACGATTTAGGTGGCGTCTTATTGCTATGTATAGGAGGAAGAGCAGTATTCACGCCCACACTGTTTAAATGCAAATGCTGGTCCTCTCTTTTGACAACGGATTTTGTTCCTTCGCCTCTCGCCAGCGAGTTGCTCGACCGGCCGTTATTATGGTCGGTGACGGGGGGCAGCTTCATGGGTTCGCTGCGCGGTCTCAATTGCTGCCCGCCGCTGTTGCTGCCCGTAGAGCCATGGGGCGTTTTTAGTCTCGGTTCCCAGCCAGCTGGTACCGGAGGAAGTCGTGGTGTGAAGCGCTGGCCAACGTTGGGACTAGTTGAGGCCACGGAATCGACGGCACTTTGCATATGATGGGACGTAAAATTACGCTTGGTTCGATTCGGCTGATCGTTTCTGCCAGCAAATCCTATCTCCCCTTTGCCCTTTTTCATCTGGGCCACCAGACTGAGAGGCGTGGGGACGCCACCGGGAATCCCGTGCGAGTTGCTGGCAACTGTCGGTCCTAGATGGCCGTCCAAATCATTCGTTTGAGCAGACGGGATGGGTCTGCGATCAATCAGAAAATAGGTTGTCATCTCCCCTTTGCCCTTGACCTTAACTTTTCCACGGCACTGGAATTCGTAGGGATAATTCTTCAGCACTTGAAACACGTCTTCGGTGACCTGGGTATGGTTAGGGAGTCCCGTACTGTCCATTCGACTGGCGACATTGACCTAATGCAAGAGATATGTTTCAAGTTATGAATTCATGCAATGTACAGCTTTGGAAATAATGACAGTGAAAAATTATAGCAATTAATACACTCCAGATTACAGTTTCTTATGCAATATAAACTTCAAAAAAAACCAGAGCCTGATTTCACAATTCAGGAATTTTTTATATAATAAACTGAAGTAAAACTGAATTGCATCATATTCCAGAAATAAAGATTCTGTCTGATCTCTACTTTTTTTTACAATGTTTCAAATTTGTTGTATGACACTTCCAAAATCCAAAAATGTTCACTGCAATTTTAAGGAAGTTTTACAGCATAAAAGAATTGCAATCTGGAGCGAAGTTAACAGTAGTAAATTTTACAATTAGATTTACATGCAAAAACTTACACTATTGCCCCAAATATCAAATTGGGGTTTTCGAGCACCAATAACACCAGCTACTACTGGGCCGATATTCAGTCCTACAATAAAAAATTGTTAATTTAAGTCGTTTTTGAGGTTTCACGAATATAGCATTGAAAATCAAGGTAAACTCACCAACTCGCAACATGAAATTGTTATAGGAATTCTCATTAATGTTGACCAGTCTTTCCCTCATGGCAAATACGAGTTCCACAAGTGTGCTCAAATGGAATCCTCCTGAAGTTTCATCATCTTCCTATAGGGGTTAATATTCACAAAAGTCACTGGAATTATGATGGTAAAGTATGATTCCAAAGATTCAGTTTCTTTTACAGCCACTCACATCAATTCTGGATTCAGGCATGAGTCCAATAGCTGCCATATAAGTACTTCCAATTGTTTTGATTTTGTCAATAGATTTGAACCGTTCGTCATCAAGTAACTAGAAATTGTAAGGGGAAAAATTGTTATAAAAGCCGTACCTCGTTAGTTGTACGGCTAGTTAAACCACACACCAAAATCAAAAGATTTACTCAAAATTGTAGCGAATTATGTGTCTCAATTGAAGTAATTTTCTCAAAATGTTGCTACTGCAATTCTAAATAAATTCCTTTTTTTATTATTTGTAAGAATATGCACAAACAAGTACTTGTGACTATCTAGGATGTAAGAGACTGTAAATATAGTAGGCTCACTGATATGTTCCCTTTTTTAAAAAAAAAAAATAATTTAGGTAAATTTGAAGACAAATCTAGTTTATTTGGCCCAAAATTCCTTAGTTTTTGAAGCGAAAGTTAATATTTTTATGGAACGGTGATTGTAGTAATCCATATTTTGCTAAAATCGGGATTTCTGAATTATGCTGTTTAGTCAAGAAATCCAGCCTGTGATGTGAAAAATCTAAATTTTTCCAAAAATCACGATCTTTGGGCCAAGTAATCCAGATATCAAGAAAAAAAATCTAGATAATTTTTTGTATGGTTGCCCAAATGTATGCCCTGAACTAAAATCCTCATTAATTTGGCGAGAAATCTTTATGCATGCGGACATAAAATATCTTTTGTGGAAGTCAAGAATTCCAAGCGCTGTCTTAAAAAATCTTGCTTGAATTTCATAATTGCTATTCGAGAGATTAATTAACTTTAATAAAAGCTTGGCAAAATGGCAGCGCGGATACATACCTCGTCAAAATCGGCAATAATCTCATTAAGAAGGCGCAAACACTCGACACCTTGATTGTTTCCATCAAGTTCGATATAAAATTCGTGGAAATTCGTAATAGATGCAAACATGATTCCAACTTTTGCATAAGATTGATGGTACAAGTCCTACAGAATATACATAAACCCGTTAACTTTATATTTGACAGAAAAGAAAGCGAATATTGCCAAGTAATGTTGCTAACCATATTATTTCTAAATTGATTATCCAGGAAATGCGTGGCCACGTGTGTGGGCAATAGATTAAATAAAATTCTTCGATTGCTGTGTTGTAAGGCATCCATATCGAGCTTTTCTTCTTTGGCCTAACAGAATGCAAGAATTAAAGAGTGCATAATTCGAAAGGAGAACACAAATTTCAAAATTGGGCAAGCAAATATTACTACCTGTATCTGCCACAGGAAATCCAGACGGCTCGTCCACTCAATTTGGCGGCCGTGAATCAGCACGGCTAACAGATGATGAACGATGACCACCAATCCCACCACGTGCAAAGGTATATCACTTCTGCAAGTGTAAAACGACTAGGTTTAGATACTTGACAAATGAACCATACACAGACTTTGAAAAAAAATACACCTTTCTACGCACCTGACATATTTATCATAACAATCAAACAGTTCTAAGTGTGATAACTGAATGACTAGGCTGTACACAGCTGCCATCGCCAATAATAAAATAGCTTTCATGATAATGGGGAGACGGAGAAAAACGGCAACCACCAGAAAGCCCAAGATACAACTTAAGAAAATATAATGAGGTAATGGGCAGGATCGGTGGTTAAGAGGATCTGTGTCCGGCACGGTCATATTGGAAGGAGTACCGTACGGGAAGTCGGTGCGACACGAAAACTGTAAGAAAAATATCACATTAATACTGAACGTATTTTTATTAGAGCGACTCAGAAAAATGTTCGGTGCACTGTAGAATTTATGCAGTTTTTCTGATATTAAAACTGCAGAAAATTCCTCACGGTTTGAAACAGACTGCAGACAAACTGCGTATTACTGAGAGGAAGTGTTGAAAATCTGCAGTTTTAACTGCCCCAATGTAAAAAAATAAAACTTGGAAATTAGTATTACATCAAAAAATTTTTGCTGGTTAATGTAATATCCTCATTATTTTGTTAAATTAAAATAAAATTCGGTATTTATCAAATATCACTACTCTTACAAAAAAATCCAGTTTATTTTATTCCCCAAAACCATGATTATTTAAAACAAAATCAAATTTTAGTGGAATTTCAAGGAATTTTTCCAAAATTGTGATTTTAAAAATAATGATTTTGCCAAAATTATGAATTTGATACCAGTATACGGTATCATGATTTTTCGATCGAAAATCCAAATACATCCAGATTTTCTAAAAATTGTGATTTAAAAACATTTTTTTAGACTGAATTCTGATTTTTTTTTGGAAACTGCAATTTTAGAAATCACGATTTTTGGGCCAAATAATCTGGAACTCATGATAAAAATTTATATTTCTGGAAACAAAACTAGACTATCATTTGTAGGGGTAAGACTCCAGAAGATTGAATTAACAAATTAAGGTGCAAAATCTCATTGGTGGTCTCTACTTACCACATTGACCTGAGCGATAGTATAAATGAGAATGATTGAAAATATGGTGATTGAGAGACGCAAAACAAAAGAATTACTAACATCCCAACCGATAACCTGAAATGAAGAACAAAACAGATTAACATTTACATTTTAAGACAGACTCCTGATAAAACGATTGGTTAAACTACCTTTAATCTAACGGCTAAAACCATTATAAGTAAAACAGATATCCATACAAAGGCCGTCACAAATAAAACGATAAGTATTAAAGTTCTAAAATTAAAAAAAGAAAATCAATGATTATTTAAAATAAAATACTTTTCAGGTCAGGAATTCAAAAATCCAGATCTGATTTTACCTCGGTAAAACAGTAACTTGAACAGCTCCTAGAAACAACAATAATGCTAGCGCACAGGCGACACTATTTCCAAATCCATGGTCTATTTCATTGTGATACTATAAACGAAATTTATTATGGAATGTATTAATTGAAAATTTGAGCGATAACATGAGGACAGCTAAACTTAGAAATAGAATTTTATGAATAACTTATAAATTTTAAATCTTTGTACTTGTATATTACTTGTAAAAAAATCTACCATATTTGGCCTAGAAATCATGATTTTTGAAATCATGATTTCTGATCAATTTAGATTTTGAAAATTCCTATTTTGTGCTAAATAAGCTAGATTATTTTCATATCAAGAATTTGGTGCACTTGTAAACAATAATTTTGGGCAGTGAATTGATAATATTGAAAAGAATAAAGTAACAGAAAGCATACATGATAAAAGCTATAAGTGTAAACTTAATATCTGAATTTTAAATTTATAATTAGTTCTGACGAGAAAATAGTAATTTAAAACGAAAATATATATTAAAAAAATTGCTGACCTAAGATGCCATAAATGCTTTGCAAAATGTTTTAATTTTTAAATACAAATTTGGAAATTATGAGTTGGCCAATACCACAATTTCAAAACTCATGATTCCATCAAGATAGGATTTTGGTCTAAAAATAATAATTCCGAAAGCACAATTTTTTCCCATCATGATTCCATAAAAGCTAAGATGCTATTCTCAAAATCATTTGTTTTAAAATCCCAGTTTTGTCAATTTTACGATTTTTTTAAGTCACAAATCCACACGAATTTTGATTTTGATTTGAAAAAGTCTCGATTTTTGGACCAAATAAACTATATTTGAAAATAATCTAGATTTTTCCTTAAAATAATATAGATTATATTTACGTAAAGGTACCTTTCCAAAAAATGTCTTTGTGCATTTGCAAAAAAGGCAAGAAACAGCTTTCAAAATTTAAAGCTCAATTAACGGCTAATGGCCAACGGCTAAATTTTGATGGCCTAGCTACACTTGGAACCTATTATTCTCACTATCTATAAAATCTGCAGTGAGATTTTTAGGCGAGGTTTATCAGTTTGTGTGATGTACTACACTATAACTTTGAATTGATTTTGGAGAAAAACTGAGAACCTTACCTTCCGCTCTTTCTCCCTTTCTTTAAAACATAATGTGATAATATTAACATGATTTGATTTTTCATAATCAACACTACGCGCTTCTATTGCTTGGGCCAAGTATTTGTTCACCCTGTTCGTAGGCTGGTGATAAACACTTGATAGTCTAGAAAAGATGGAATAAAATCCAGATTAGTTCATTTTAATTCAATTCGACTGATATAGTGATGAAATTAATTTGGGTAATAATAGAAATTCAAACAATTGATTTGACTCACCTTTTCTTGAAAGGCCTTTTAAATTTGTCAGTTACTTTGTTCTAGAATACAAGAAAAAAAAACAATAACTTATTATTAAAATTTTAGGTTGCGAAAAGCATTAACCATAACCTTTGTTAACAATCTATACCAGTGAAGATTAAAATAACATGAGTTAGGTTTAGTTTTATACAAGCCAATTATTTCAGGATAAAGCTATGCTAGTTATCAAAAACACGTGAAAAGTAGTTACTTAACAATATTTAAAAAAGATTTTTCAAGGGCTTTAATTAATTAGTTAAACATACCTCACGGGCTAATGCAAGGGAATCCTGATTGCATGGTAAGTGAAAGAGAGAGCGAGAGAGAGAGAGAGAGAGAAACAGACAGAAAGAAATTAAATTAATGTAAAAATATTTTCATGCCATCAATAGTGCAGTTACGATGTGATTTTAATTTAAGTAAATTGAAATACTGAATTTTTTATATCACAATTAAATCACAATTTTTGGGCCAATAAGCCAATTGTCATAAAAAAACAAGAGTATTTTTTGAAAGTGGTGCCATTTTTTGTAGATGGATACCCATATTTATTTTCAATAGAATTAAATAAATATAATCATTTAATTCAATACAATTCTACTTTTGATGAATATATAGGGTATAATTATACTGATTCATATAACCACTTAAAAACTATAATTAAGTCTCAGACTTTGAAAATATTTTTAGAAATTAGCCATTTAAGTGTTTGAAATGAACTAGCCATAACTGAACTAACAATACTCTGGACCCGCTAGAGGTACAAATCTAGATTCAGCCCACTAAACTAAGATTGGTGTATGTAATGTTTGGTAAATTTTGAGGTGAATCTCGATTCGTGTCGATTACAACTGAACTGTGTTCTCAGAACTCGATTAGAACATGAATCGAGATTAGTCTTTTTATTTTCCGCATCCACTTTCTCTACAAGCAATGCACATGCACTCTAGATTTGACTGAGGTTAAGTTTGTCCACCAGAAAATACATAGGCCTACGGTTCATGAATCTACAATTTCAAATGTAGATTGGCATAAATCAGGATTCGGGCTCTAGTGTGTCCAGGGCATAAATACTTTTTAATAAAGAAAACAGGAAAAGAATTTATAGAATAAAAAAAAATAAAAAATAAAAGTAAATAACTTTAAAAAGGGCATGTTAAAACTAGTGGCTTACTTTGTAGCAAAAACTTTATAGTTATCAAGGATGCAATTTAGAAAACATTAGAATTTTTCATAAAGAACCATTTCAATGTAACAAAATTACTTTGGATGTAAATTTGCTTTGGTAAATAAGACAAAAAAATCACACAACAGAATTCATACAATGGATTAGGGAACATCCAAAAATGACGTCAGCATCAAAGGGGATAGTGGGTGTAACAATAAAATGATATTATTAGCATTTAAAAATAGTATCTGTGCAGACTTTCATGATTTGCAAAGATTTACAAAAATTATCTCGGCACATATTAACAATTACAAAAAATAATTTAAATTGTTTAAAGAAAAAAACACTAGATTATTTACATATCACGGTTATTTAGTTTAAAAATCGTGATTATTGCAACCCAAATCAAAATTTTGCATGGAAAGGTGATTTTAGAAATAATTATTTATGTTAAAAGTGTAATTTTGGAATCATGATTTTTAGATTAGATATCAAAATTTTATAAAGCATGATTTTTGAAATCCAGATTTTTCTAAATTTGCAATTTACTAATCGTAATTTTTGGATCAAAATCCAGATAGTGATGCAAAAGTCTTGAGTTTTCAAGAAATGTTCAGTTTATAAACCACGATTCTCGGAGCAAATACTCACATTTCAAGAAAAAACAAACAATTATTTTTTGTAAAGGAAGTAAATTCATAACCCAGAAAATAAAATGTATTGTTGGAATTCATTTCGTTAGTTAGCTAGCCTTAATATAATGCAAGATTGTAAGATTTATAACATGTCCAATATTTTAAATCCCACTATTCTATTTAAAATAACAAGATTGTTTACTAAAAAAAAAAAAAAAATTAAAAATGGTCTCCTGTGAATGATATATTTTTAAAATATATGAACGTAAAACATTCAGAAACTAACCTTTTTAGTTGCATTTCCCTTATCCAATACAACAGCTGGTTGCATTGCCATATTTGAAAATGGCACTTCCATACTATATTTAATTGAATGTAGCAATTGTACGACCACATTGGAAACATTTTTAAACGATAACTTTCGCCTCGTACTACTGCCCAGAGCATTACGAACTTGAAGAGTATTAAAAAGTAACGGCTGTAAGGAAAAGAAATAGGATGGTATAATTTTTTATATTTAGTCACTAGTCTTAGACACAACAACTTAGTAACTATAAATATACGATACATATACCTTTCTTCTTCTGGTTGGAGGAACAATGAAGTAAGTCCTTACGTTATGCTCCCTTAAATATGCATTTCGCTCTCCCCCAAATCCTGGCTCTAATTCATATTCAGAATGTAGGCAATCCAAAGTTTCGTGAGTTATGTGCACTCTCCTATAACAATATTAATTAAAAAATATATTAATAAATTTAAGGCAATTTCAATATTAAAAAAAATTAAATTCAATGAAAACGGATTTTAAAATTCAAGGAAACCTGCTGTAAACATAATTTAACTAAAATGTATTGAAATTAATATAATTGAATGGAGCTGTAAGCTGATAAAATCATACTTTACTCAACTGAATTCAATAGTTTTAAATATAAACTAACATGACAGAAATGCAAAAAGGCACAACAGCATATTTCAACCATACTTGAGCATAAGTATGATAAGTACAGATACTGCCCTTACAAAAAAATAATTTAGATTATCTGAAGAAAAAAACCAAAATCCAAATTTGCACGAAAATGTGAATTTAGAATGATGATTTTGCAAAAATTGTGAATTTGAAATCATTCAGCTTGTGATGCAAAAAAATCGAAGTATTTCAAAAATCGAGCATTTTTTGATAGCTAAACTGCAGTTTCACACCATTTTTCTGCAATATTGCACAGTACTGCTGATACAGATTGTAATTCAAAAATCATGACTTTAGAATTCAACATGTTTGGATCAAATAATCTAGATTTCAGGAACAAATGCAGATTATTATAAAATGCAAATGCACTAACATCTTCTTATCTTGTTAGATACAAGAAAACTAATGTATCATGGCTCATAATTTACAACAAAATAGTAAAATCGTGAGGAGGCCTGTACTGATGGAAATATTCTTGTGCACTGTTGATATCCACGGGGAGTTCAAACAGAGAAGGAAGTGTACAAATTGCACATTTCAAAGGCTTGATGCACGGTCAGTTTTATCGCATTTTGGTTGCCTTGCAACAATTTCAAAATCATTAAATGTTGCGCTGTGGGCACCATTAGGGGTTAAGATTCAATTTGCTCTTCGGCTAGTTTTTACATTCTCACGATTGGATAAGTTTTGTTGCACTTGCTCATTGTGAGGAGAAAATACATCAATGGCAAGTAAAAATATGTATTATTTATTCAATCTGACCAACACTATTCCCAAATCAAATTCTGGTTCAAGATTTCTTCAGCAAAAAAAGAAACAAAAATTGATAGCACATTTATGCGGGAATATTTTTAGTATATTGTTCTAATACACATCTCCAACTAAACCAATTAAAAGTTCTGATTTGTTTAGAAAATTCTGAACCTCGGAGCTAAAAGGTCGAAAGTCACATCTGACCTTTCTTCTCAAAGATAGGCCTCCAGATAAATAACAGTTTCATAACATCCTGGGAAAATAAGTTCCACTGCAAACTTCAGTATTTTGCAGTTTCTCTGAAGTGCATTGTAAACACCCACTACAGAAATACTAAGGACAACAGGAGGAAAACTGTAGTTTTAACTATAAAAAATTGGGGAAAAGCTGCAGTTGTTTTATCAAAAATAAGCTACTTTTTTTTGTTGAAATCTAGATTATTTGGACCAAAAATCGTGATTTAAGTTTTTAAAATTTTAATTTATGAAAATTCAGATTTTTAGCATCACTATTTGGATTTCGGTCTTAAATATCAGGATTCAAAAATCACGATTTCAGCGAAATCTGGATTTCTAAAAGCTGATCCTAAACATTCCAGAATTTTTATTTTCGATAAAATCTATTTTTCAAAATCATGACTTTTAAGATCAAAATTTCATGAAAATTGATATTTGTTTTTAAAAAAAACTAATTTTTGGCCAAACACACTAGATTTGTAAAAATAATCTAGTTTTTTTTTTCTTCAACTAATCTAGATTACTGTTTCTAAGGGCTTATATAATCAAAACTACAGTATTACTACAGTGTATCTGACTTGTTCTAAATTGCAGTTTTCCCCACAGTTTTTCTGCAGCTTGTGTTTTATATTTCGAAGGAACTATTTTACTCTACAGTAACATCTAACAAACTGCTAAAATTCTACAGTTTACTATACGTGTGGAACTTTATTACCTGGATAATCTATGCTCGTATTTTGTGTTTTGCTAAACTTTTCCTCGGAAGGAATTTCAAGAATTGATTTGTCAAACGGTCTACCAATATGAAATAAAATTTTAGAACGTAAATTATTTCCAAGTGATTTAAAAAAAATAACATTTTATCGAACTGCAATTGTAAAAAACCAAATCTTTGATTTCGGCATCATGAGTTTTAGTCCTAAATCCAGATTGCAGCGCAAAAATCTGCATTTATCAGAAATCGCGATTTTAAAAAATCCTGTTTTTGGGAAAACTAATAAAGATTTCAAGAAAAAATTCTAGATTACATTTTGTAGGGAAATTCTTGCCTGGATTAACAATTTTGCTCATTTTGCTAAACTTTCTCAGAAGAAATTTCAAGAATTTATTCCTCAAACTGTGTACCAGCATGAAATCAGATTCTAGGATAAGCAAATTGTTGTTAAATCTTACCCTGGGATGCCACCAGCCTCCATGTAGTTTGCGAGATTCACATCGTTGCTCCAGACGTCGTACTGCCACTTCCGCAGGCCAAGAACTCCGCACAGGACACGCCCTGTATGAATCCCCACTCTCATATTCAGCTGAACATCCGTTGCCTCAACAACAGAACTGGAACGAATATTTAAATCAAATGTCAGATATATCCAACGGAGAAAGAAGCCGTTAGCAAAAGAGGATTAAGATGAGGAGATTAGACTAATATTGTAAAATGAAATATCTATGCTTGGAACAATTTACCTGTTGGCTACCAAACTTAATTAAAACATTTTACAAAATGAAGGTAAAAGTTAGTTAGAAAATGAAAAATGAAAGAATGTTTTTAGCCGCAAGGATTTTACAGCTTTATGTAAATAAAAATGTATTGTTTATGCGTGAACCTATAATTTAATTAACAAAGAATGGTATGACTTTCAAAGAAAATAGCGCCAGATTTTCCATTTGAGATCCGACTTGGCATTTATTAACTTCGCACCAGCTAATTTACTTAAATAATGCACTCAGTTTTAATTAAAAATAAACAGTTGAGCCGTACCAAGCACTGTTTAATTAATATGAAAGGATTGTTCAGTATAGAACTGGAAATCCCAATTTTAACTATTCTTCTAAAGCTGCTCTTGCAAAATTTAGAAGGGGACTGAAATCCCTGTAAACTTAGAATGAGGAGCAAGATTCTATCCATCATGCAAGTCATCAAGCAGGAGTAACTAATGCATTCGAAGAAAACGACTTTGATTAGCTCTTTCGAACATAGCATTGCACTATAGGTGTTAAAGCGTGCTTACGTGCTGCATTTCTACAAAATCCACCATCTTAACTAAACAAATAAAAAGCTAAAGTACACTTCTTGAATTTGGGAGAAAAACAAATGTAAATATTCTAAAAAAATCGATCATTTAGCGCAAGGGGAAATGAATTTAACGGAAGACTGACAAAATTTGTTTAAAGATTCATTGGAGCTTTTTGAGGAGTTACAAAGAAACGAGAGTAACAAAAAAAAGAGCAAATACTATGTATACGTTAGAAGTAAAAAACCTTAATTTGACATACGCAATGGCATCTATCATATCGAGGCCCATTTCCACAGCGCAGTGGGCGTGATCGGAACGAGGTTCTGGGAGGCCACTCACGCAATAGTAACAGTCTCCGAGGATTTTAATTCGAAGGCAATGGTTGTCCTGAAAGTGCAAATAACAGAATCACTTTTAACTTAAATGTTTTTCATAACTCCCAACTTAAAATTTAATTACAATGCATATAGTTCATGGGATATTTCAGTCAGGTATTTTCTGAGATGTGCTATTTAGTTAGATAAATTATTGTGCGGCAGGGAAGTTAATCTGAGGCAGGCGACTTAATGCATACCGATTGTAGTGCAGACAACAGTGCATCTGAACTATGTGAAAAGTGAATAAAGCTTGCTATTTTTCAAGCAAAGGGTTCGAAATTTACATTCGAAAAGGTGTAAATTTCAAATCATCAGCCGGTTAATAAGACTTCCTACAAATGTCTGTAAATAAAATTCCCTGAGTTTTCCAGGCCCAGGGTCATTTTTACATTTTTTCCAGGTTAAAAGACATTAATTTTGGATGGTGCAACAATGAAATAAATGAAATTCACAAATTTTAAAACTAATTGTTTTGCTTTCCATTTAAGAGTTAAGATATCATTTCTTTATTTTTGTAGCAGCCAATTAGACAAATCATTTTTTTGTGCTGATTTTCAGGATAATTTAAAAAAATAAAAAAAAAAAAAAAAATAAAAAAGATCGATATTGAAAAATGTCAGAATTCAATTCAAAATTAACTAAATTTTAACGATTTTCCAGGGTGAATATAAAATTCCCTGAGATTTCCAGGTTTTCCAGGTTAGTAGTCATCAATTTCAAGAATTTAAATTTAAATTTGAATTTGTAACAAGAATTTGAATTTGAATTCAAGAATTTGAATTTGAATTTGAATTCAAGAATTTGAATTTGAATTTGAATTCAAGAATTTAATTAAATTTGAATTTGAATTAAAGAATTTAATTAAATTTGAATTTGAATTAAAGAATTTAATTAAATTTGAATTTGAATTAAAGAATTTAAATTTAAATTTGAATTTGAATTTGTATATAGATTCAAGAATTTGAATTTGTATTTAGTTTCAAGAATTTGAATTTGTATTTGAATTCAATCAGTACAAAAAATTTCTGCAGTTATTGGCAACTGGTTATTGGGCTCCAGCTTGCGATTCTACACTGCAGTAAAAGCTGCCATAAAGTTGCATTTGGACAAATTTTACCAGTTGACAATATTTAGTTTTAGTTGAGCCAATCAAGAGGAGCAAAATGATATATGCTTGAATTAGTGAATTAAGGCGCTGCCTTATGACGACTTTCAGTTTCACAGCAAACTCCATTTTGAGTATGTAATCTTATCTTCTGTTAAATTGAATTAAACTGTATAATACGACCAAAATGTGAATGTTTGAGGAATGCAATGATTTTTAAAATATTTTTAAAACAGATTTTTAAAAGAATTTATTATTTTAAATATTCTTTTAATAGTAAGCAAATGAGGGGGAAAAATATCCAGCGGTTTGCAGCTCTTATACCAGCAGTCAGAAGACTTGTATAAATCTCTCATGCAAATAATCTGCATAAAACGAATGAAGAAACTTTGCATGAGTCTAATCTTTTTTTTTTTACAAAATTCTGTTAAAAATTTTTTTCCATATGAGTAATCAATATCAAAGCCATAAATAACACCACAGCAATTGTGCTTATAGGCCTACATTAAATGTTCCATCCACTTCACTCCAAATATATAATGGACATTTTTATTTTTCACAAATTCTCTTGGGCTTGAGAAAATTATTTTTCCCAAACTTGACATTCTTCGTTAATTACGCTGAGAGCTTGCATGAATTATAGGTTTTGTGGTTTCAGCCACTTACATACGTCAATCCATTTGAGTGGTTTAATCAATTGGAGTGCGCATGACCCAATTATAGTGCATCAGGCTTTGGCTTTAAAGAAGAAATTCACTGAAATGGAACTTTGCATGCATTGTTAGCAGCTCTGCCAAATACTCCCAGATATATCCGAATGCTAACAGCTACATATTAGTTCTATAAATATCCGTTTCCAATACATAGCTTAAACACAAACACAATGTGTAAAATGTATAGACAAGACTCACGTGTGCAAGTTGATCGAAACGTCCGAATAGTTCATTCAGAAGTCTGACGAGTTCCTGAGCAGTGCACTGCGACGCCAACACGGTGAATCCAACAATGTCAGCAAACAGAATACTGTTTTAAATGGCAAACAAGAAGAAAAAAAGACGTTTTATTATGAATGACATTTGCCTAAATGGAGCAGACTTTTCAATTTAAAATTCATAAGCTTCATTTAGACGTTTCACTTTGCAAACAAGAGCACATCACTGACTGTGGCAAGTTTGGATTTATCTACGATAGTAGGATCCATAACTCAATGCTTGCTAATGAAATCAAAATAAACAAGGAGTTTCTAAAATAAAGTCATCTACAATGATGCGCAGTTCAAAGACCAAGATTTAAACGATGCAAATCATATTGTACAGATAAACTACAGGTATAAAGAAATAAAAGCACTCAACATTAGAAAGAATTGGAGATAAACCCGAATGAACAACTCCAAAATAATTAAGTGCCAAATTTCGATTAGTTACTTCAGTACCAAGCATAGTACACATAACTCAAGATGTTTAAAAGATGGTTTTTAGGAGTAAATTATTGGCACTCTAAAGTTTACCTAAATTACATTTTTGCATATTTTTACACACTTTTCCCAGGCGATGTACGTATATGTACCCCAGGTCATGGATATTACCCAAATCCCGGGAGAATTCAAAGGTTTGGGAAAAAAAATCATATAAACTAAGAAAACGAAACAAGATTTTGCTTTTCCAAAACATTATTGAGTTTAAAACAAAACAAAAATTATCATCCTGTTACATATCGAGTTCAAACATTGCAAGTTTTTTGAAAGAATATAAATGGCAATTTTTTTTTAGGAAAAAAATTTTTTTAGTATGTATGCAAGAGTATAACTTAGTACAGGTAACACATACATTTTTTTGCAAAAAAATTAGAAGTGGTCACCTGGTATATTTTAAAACTTCATAGTTGCTGCCTGATTTGAGATGGAATGCCAGGAATGGGTCATTCGCCATATTGCTTCACCCCCTTTTTAATACAAGACTAACTATAGTCAAATAAACCAGCTGGCAAAAGAAGAATTGCTTACCTTCCAAAATTGTTTTCAAATAGTTTATTATTTATTATATTAAAAAGTGATGAAAATAATATTAATAATTATGCTCAGTATATGAAGCACGAGCAGGAGCATTGCTTGTATCCCTTAGATGAAGCATACCAGATGATGTCACAGGGAGGACACTGTACAGACAATAAGTGGCCCTCCCAATGACATCATACAGTGACTACACCATTTAACCAATAAATGACCTGAAAGATTCACTCATTTTAAATTACAATTAACGAACTTTTGACAACAGTTTCAGAATGTAGCCTACAGATTCGTTTATATCTTATTTAGCTAATAAACCAACTTCAAGTTGAGTTGAGATTCCATTTAAGCATCATTCTCCAAAAACCATGTTAAAAGACACGTTAAAGTGCCTCTTCAAATGCATTTTTTTTTTTTTTTTTTGGAAAACAAACTCTTGAAGACTTGAACGTTGGCATATAGCCCTCAGTGCTGTGTATATTAGATTGTGGCTGACTATTGTAATTATGCCCGTAAACAATATTATTAAATTATATGGATTGTTGCGATTAATTAATATCATCATGTTGAATAATAATATTAATGCGATTATTTTAGCTTACATTACGGAAATAATTAAAACCAAAGAGCATATCACCGAAACGCCTTGTATGCGATAGTCTAATTATTCAAAAATCAATAACATTTCCCTTATTTTCAACTTAACGAATTCCAGCTGAAAATTTATTACGCAATTATGGCTGCAGCTCAGCAAGGGAAAAAGAGAACAATTGGCGACTCAAGAACAAAATAAAATCAACAACAAAATTATTCTGCACATTGAATTGAGTTGCACTCCACGAGTAAAATAACATTTATTCTGAAATCAATGAAAAACGACTTACCTTACATTTTCGTGCTTTTGAATATAAATTTTGTGAAACTGTTGTTCTCTCGGAGAAATGATATCTTCTTTCATTTCCATTGCTACATGCTGTGGCAACACCGATAGAAGCAGCCTCTCCTGAGAATAGAAAATAATAAAAAAATGATTTAGACTTTGCAAAATTATATATGAGTCTATACTGCTAAGTATATTGCACAGCCATTTTATCTGAAAATGCAATCTACTCTAACTGGAAACAGATCTTGTAAACAATAGGCATACATGCATAGTGCATACAAAGGTTTTCTCAAATATTCATTAATACCCATATTCTATACAATTCAATTCAATACCCTAAGTATACAGCCGGCATAACCAATGAATAAGTATAATAATAATAGCAATACACCCGTCAATTATATCACACAATCATAACGATTGACTGGGCTACTAGGTTTATATTATTTCCTTCTACCAGGAACGTCATTTCAACTTTTTGCAGGGGGGAAAGGGGGGGGCAGGGGACAAAGGCTAGTTAAAAGCTTTTGACAATAAGGTTCCAATAGGCCTTCCCAAGTTCCCATGTATTTCTCGGAACCAGGGGGCAGGGGAAGCAAATGCCCCCCCTGCCCCCCTTAAATGACCTCCCTGATTTGTACTGGTGGCGTTGCAATTCCAGGAAAGAAAACATTTCTGGATAAACAAACAGCTTTCAAGATTTTCTGCATTGAATTCTCCTTAAACTCCATTATCCAATGCATTTCAGCCATGATAGAAGTAACAATAGAATTACTTGATACTTTGTCTAAATATCTCTACTAACCTTTATAGCTGGCTTACATTACGCTCCCACGCACACGTATATGTAAAGTCTTATATAAATAAGATTACTATTTCATAATTGCACAATAATGTTAAAAATAGCTTTGAACATTATTCATTTAAAAGGGGAAAGTCCCACGTTGAATGATGATGATGGTGAATGTAGGATAAAAAGAGCATGAAAAACTTAAGAAAAGCATGAAAATTCCAATATGATTTGAGCCCACCAATCATTAAATAAAATGTCCTGAATCCATTGAATTGGTTGAAAATGCAAAGCCCAAATAGGCGCCATTTCACTGACAGTATATAGCACCCTCTGCTGGATAAAAGGCATAGCTCTCATGAAACCTATAGACATGCATGTCCTAGAGGGCGCCACCAACTTTCAGTGACTGCTGAAATGGTAAAATGATGCATACCACGTATTTTAGCAATTAAATGTCGTGATTTCTTCAATATGGAAACTTTGCTGTATGTATTCTTGTCACAGCCATTTATATCTAACAAGTGTGTACAGTTTAAACATAAATTGCTACAAGGTTAGGACTTCCCTTTTTAAACATCAGTTGTAAACTTAAGAAATAAGCACAAATCAGCTAGGTAATGGCTATAAATGACCGATGACTGCCAACAGTTTTAGCTCTTAGGGTGCGTTTATGTAAGCAGCTGATAGCTAGAAAGCTGCAGCTCAAAGCTGATAGTGTTCTTTTTGCCATTCAATTTGTATGGCAAAAACTACGCTATCAGCTTAGAGCTGTAGCTTTCCCGCTCTCAGCTGCTTACATAAACGCAGCCTTACCCTTTGATACTGTAGTTTAAGTCCTCCATGATATTTTAGGAAAGGGCAATGTCCTATACTTCTATTCGCTGATAATAGAAAATGAAAACAACTGCACCCAGTTAGCCATAAAAACCTATATGCAGGTCAAAGTTCACTCCATCAAACAATTGCCGACATTCAAAATGATTCATTGCAATAGTTTTATGGACTTTCTGGTTTTATATATATAGGCCAATGTCAGGAGAACATTTCTAGCAATACTATACTAGCCATAAAATATTAACAATTTTGTCAATAAATCAAAAGCAAATGTTAGTGCAAAACTGCTCAATTACATGGTCAAAAATATATGCCGTCAAACTAGCTGAAAATAGTCCACCCTTTTTGACATATTGCCATTCTGTCATAAAAATCGCATAAACTCTTTTCATATTATCTTATTCGCCATCTCATGGTCAAATTTGACAAGCAAAAACGTGAATTTATTCCCACAGAGCTGATACCAATACTTTCTTTAAAGCTTTCACATTTTTCAACACATAACCTTACTCCTTTATCCATAGTGTTTGCAAATGCTGAATCCAACAAGCTGGAAAATAATGACATAACCAACCCAAAATATGTTTGTTCCTGATGCAAATAGCAAATCCCACATTAATACATTGATTCATGGTAGTTTACACTTAAACTTTTCTCAAATAAAACGAAAATATAATGGCTTTCATTTTCTAAATTATTAATACATTTTCAAAAAACTGCATTCTTAAGTCCAAAATTCATTAAGTTTTAACTAGTTTTAGAATTTTTTTCATACGTTTGCAGGAATCAATATAACTGCGCAAATATGTTAGAACTAAAACGTGATATGTTATCAATTTCTTAGAATCAACAAGAAAAAAAACATTTTGCTGCTTCAATTCTTATTAAATTCTTGCTTCTGAATAAATTAAATTAGTTACAAGAGTTTTATCCAACATAAAATTGATTCCATGAGCATTTTCAGAATTTCAGAATTAAGGTGACGAATTTTCACGGAAAGAAATTATATATATATACTGAGAAGCAATCCTCAACAGCAGGGTAATGTTTCTACAGAATCTTTTAAGCAGTTCACAGTTCTGCATACATAAATTGAATTTTTCAGCCGAAATTTGACATCTTAATATTGAATTTCAAAGTTCTTTCCTTGTTTTGCAAATTAAAATATTCAATTTTATATATGGGATACTTAATAATCCATGCAATGCCTTTATTTTGCATCTCATTCGCTCTAGTTTTTTGAGAATTTTATTATCCATTGAAAAATGTCACATTTTTATAGCACCTTCATGAATTTTCCCATTTGCTCACAGCTGTTTATTACTACATGTATTCAAAATTTGCAACAATTTCACATATTTCACCCAGCTGTTACATCACTGACTGCAAAGTCAAAAGTTAGTCAAATACAACTTTTACAAAAGCATGGTTTTATTGTGCATTGTGCATGTCAGTCAATTTACGAGTTTGATATGGCAATGATTGCATAAGGAATTATCTTTTTATTTCCTGCTGCATCATAAGACCATTAAATGCCAATATGATCGATGATGGGTCGTAATTAAAAGCTATATTACTGCCATTACGCAATATAATGGCCATTAGCAGTCAGTATAACGGGTGCAAACCATACAATGTGCTGCTCACTTTGAGCAACCGCTCCTAGAACGAATAAGTCCAACGTTACTATTGCACAAAGGCTTTTATGATGAACTCGATAAATGACTTACAATCAAAGTTTTTAGATCATAATAAACAGCTGGATTTACAGCACACAGCACCAGAATAAGTTGTAATATAGACGTATACAAGGCTTATAATGGTTTCAAGTAGGCCTAATTAAGCAATGCGAATGGTTGATTCCATCAAAAATTCTGAATAGCGTGCATAACCACTGAGTGTATAAGAATATATAATCCATAACTAGGCCTAAATATAAGAATACATTGGGCCCACGGGATATCAGATATATACTTCCAATTTCATGCAGCATTTAATGAGATTTTAGGAAAAAATATTTTGGATTTAAATATAGGCTAAGTTGTATAGATTTGACATTTTATCTAAAATCTTTTTTTTTTTTTTGCAATTACCATATTCTTGGTTTTATATAGAAGACATTTGTTAGTATAGCTAAATCGAGTACATGTAGTCCTATAATTCACAGAATCCATTTGGCATTTACATTTTGGATAGAAAGTAAATTATCAGGTATGCAATGTAGGAGATAGTGCAACTATATAAGACAATAACTCCAAAGGTGAATGATTCCCAAAGCGCTTTTAAAAGTATGGTAGGCCTACATGACGTCATGGATCACGTACACCAGCACATGAGATGCGAGATCCAGGGTATAGCAGTCTGCTAAATTAACAACTAATTAAATTCTTCATAATTTTTATAAATACATCGTTATTACCAATATTTTTGCTGCTAAACAGCAACACTTTTGCAGAATAAAATGTATGTTGTGGTGTGAACATTTCCATTAATAAAAAAGCCAAATAGAGAAAATTAAAAAAATTTGTCTGGCAAATCAGTGTTTATCTATATAATTGAACCAGATTCAAATTGTTATATGAATGGATCTGACTCAACTGCTGTCCTTATGACTGGGATATAATTATATGGCTTTTCTTTGTAAAATCCAAACCCTGCAGATATGCTATATATAATTATATTAGAATGTATACAATCCTTCGATTAAAATATAAATAATCATATCGTGTAATTTTCCTTTTTCTTGGAAATATATAGTGAAAGTTATTCTAACTATATCCAAACCTAATTTGATTAGAAAAGATAATGTACTTTATTTGCTTAGTTACGATTCTTAGAAATTCAGTAAATGCAGCATGATGTGAGACCTTAGTTTTGAAATTGTTCATTTACCTGGCCAGGCACAGCACCACTTTTCCCATGCACAAGCGCTTTAT
>JAQIXP010000259.1:0-30014 GCA_034700285.1 Proteroiulus fuscus | reverse complement strand
CAATTTATGTTTAGCCATTATCGATTAATTTGTACCGGTAATTAACATGGAGATTCCCATAGGAGCATGCATTTTTTTAAAGTGTGGACAGCCCCCTTAATAATGATCAGATGTTCTTATATTATTAAGTTTCTACAGACGCGGGAGTTTTTTCCCTGATAGTGGTATTACCCCCTACCAAATGGCAATATGATATGACATTGCCTCACTGCATGTTCATTTAAAAAGGCAATAAACTTTCAATATATTGTCTAATCCAAATGGGTGCACAGTTTTGGATCACCCTGTATACTTATATAGAGATTGTTGTTCTTTTTAAGTGATGTTGAGGTGTACAGTTCCAGTCCATAGTTTACTATTTAAGTTTTTTTCACAGAAACATTTTATCATTACTGCACATCGTATAGAATGCTACATACGAGTAACGAGTATAATAAGTAAATGAAATGCATGTTGTGAATGCTGACATAACCCGTTTTGATTACTAATGTAAAAATTACGTGATGGCAAAACCAAATTGTCCAACACAAATCCTGTGTGGCATGACCCTTGTGGTCTGTGTTTTGGTTTTAATGTCATTTATTTCAACTCCAAAAAGTCGTATAATATCTTATCCTGAATCTAATAGTGGCATTTCCCTCCTCCTTCCGTGCAAGCAATAAAGTTGGAGCACTACCTTAGTGAGAGCTATTGTTATTTCATATGTGTATGCAAATTAATTTATCATGCAAAAATAATATATCAAATTTATGCAAATGTACTTTGAAAGAATAATATTGTAAATGTTACTTGTTTCTTCAATATTTAATCAAGGGGAGTCTAGCATTTTCAACCAACACATTGGTAATAATGGTGGTTCCAATATTTATGGGTTATGATAGCCATGGGTTCCAGTAGGCCCTACATACCATCATGTTGGTTCCAACACATTCCCATAATTTCCAACATATTGGTTCCTATAGTGCCAATGCACAAGCATTTTAAAATATAGCCTATACTTCATATATTTAAAATTAAAAAAGAAAATATTGAACTTAAAAATGTAGTTTATGCATGCATGCAGATTTATTACTTATATATGTTTAGAAAATGAAAATAATGTTTCTTATTTTGAGAAAAGTTAGGCTATCAGAAACCAATATCCGCGAAATATTTGTGAGATTTGCTATATATTTGCTGCTTGTCATGCAGTGGCATAGCCAGGATTTATAAATAAGGGAGGGGGGGGGGGATTGGGGGTGGAAACCCCCAACATTTTTGAGATTTTTTTTAAAAAGAGGGTGTTTTCAAGGCAAAATGTTGTTCATGGGAGGGGGTTTGTAACCCCAACCCCCCCCCCCTCGCTGCGCCTCTATATGGTTCTTAACCAATCTCTGATCAAATAAAAGTAATTTTAACTAAACTTTCTAAGCTGATATTTAATGTATATTCAGTAGCACATGTGCAGCATGGATGCACATAAACTAAACCAGGAGCAACCCAATTTTAACTAAAAAACGATATATCAAACCAGCATGCAGCAAGGTTTTTTTTTCTGAAATCTAAATTCTATCTTTATACTCAACCCCTTTAAATTTTTTGTTCAAGAATATATACAGTAGATCATACGTGTATGTATTATTCTGGTTAAACTGCATGTTTGTTTATATAAAGCATATAGCAGGTGCAGGCTTACTTTGATGTTCTTTTTTTTAATTTTAGCTTGTTGGAACAGATTTTTCTTGTTTTTAAAAGACGGGTAAAACTTTATATAGGATTATAGGGTGTTCCATTCAAAACGCTCCACCATGGACAATCTGGGAACTGCTAAGTGCTGCCGAAAAATGAACTATTTATCAGGAAACCCATGTTATCACCTTGTGACGACACTGCTCCTCCCCCCTTCCTTCCCTTCGTTGGTATGCTGGCACACAGTCCATTTCAGGAGCAGCTGCAACGACTCTGAAGTGGAGCGTATTGAATGAAACACCCTGTACATAAGCTATATATGAAAATGTTGTTTAAATGCATTATGTCATGATTTAATTTCAATTAATGCTAAGGTTACAGGTAAATGGCGGAAGCAGAACAATTTACATGTACTGGTATATTAAAAATCCCATAATTAAAAGAAAACTAGAAATCAAACATAAGGCTAAATTTACAAACAGTATAGTTATTTGGATTTAAAAATCCAATAGCCCCGGGGCCTAAAGTTTCGAAATTTTCACAAAGCAATAAATTGTGTCCAAATATGGAAACAGAAAATGTGCGATGGTAATAGGTCGATGTAAATGGCATATTTTAAAACTCCCATAACTGACAGTGGTATTTGCAGAAAACGTGCAATAAATCTCTAGGTTTCTCAATGGATATTTCATCTGCCATTTTTATATTTTTGCTCGCTTTAGTTCACATGCATGGCAAAAACATCAGGTTTTCAACGACTGTTTGAAAATTCCAAACGATCATTTTGACTGAACCTATCTGTTGGGAAGTTCATGTTTATGTACTAAATTACTATTACAGCTGTTATTTTTTTCCCAATATACGCGGGGAGGCCTACACAGTTTTAAGGGATCAACATGCATGATTGTAGCAAATTCTTTTTACTGGAGGCTAATATAGCCTAGGCCTACATGCATTGATTCTATTTCTTATTTATAACAAGTATGGTGACAAAATTAATATGATAATGTAAGAAATGTGAGTATATGCCTTTGCGATTACACATTAAATTAAAAAAAATTGGCAATTTATATATACTGTCTTATCTATAACTAAAAAATACTCTGTATACTATCTCAGTGTCAAAGTTCAGACTCAAGGAAATATAATTCTACAAATCTGTCCATAAAAATTGTTCCTTGATTTTTAGCATGTATAAGAGCATAGCTAACTTATATGCACACTTTTATAACTAATTGAATACGCGTAATTGGATAAGGATAAAATTGTAGATCCATCAGTCTTGGTTTATTAAAAACGTCAAGTCATGACACTTAATTCAACTTTCAAGGATTACAACGCTAAAGGGTTGAATGTGTCAAATAAATGTAAATAAAGCAATGCAACTGTAATGTCATGTGCCCTGTAAATTATGACCTGCCATTTTACCAAAATAAATTTGATCTTCACTACTGAATTCACTACTGAAACATTTCAAATTAAACCATCTAAATTTTGGACATTGTTATTTCCTGCATAGTGTTAATGCCATGTTTTCATGGGATAAATGATTGTGTTCTTGAATTTTAATTTCATATAAATGACTCAGGTATTTTCAGTCAGTATATAATGTATGATAATCCTATAGCTTTCAGCTTATTTTATGGTATACGCGAGCAGGACTGAAATCAACATCAGTTACTACAACTTTGAACTTGATAGTACATAGAATATAGTAGGCCTACGCGTATAAATTTACTTGCAAAAGAGAAAACAAACAATGTGCTACAATACATAAAGAATTGAGGAAATGTTAACAAAAATACAAATGACAAAAAAACTTTAGGGACAAAAAAATGTCCGTTTATAGTTTTAACAGGGGAACAGTTGTCACTCGTCATGTTATAATGGATGGCCACAGTTGCAGGCAGGATTTTAGGCAGGGCGTCACCCTATTTATGGAAGCACACGTGGGATAATTTGTTTGAAAATATATAAAGATAAAATCCAAAGTGACAGTCCCTCTTGTAAAATGTTGGGTCTTAAATGTCAACGCTTGAATTTTTAATATATGTTCAAACGTTTTGGTGTTTTGCAAGAAATATGTGCTCATGTTGATTTTTTGCATTCCTTATTTTTAGATGTTGATCGTGGGGATGGATGGTCAGGGAGGCCATGTTGTTATCTACCTCAGTCTACCACATGCCGTTTAACATGTTTGCAGGTAAATTCTTTTCAATCCAGATTTACAACAAAAATATATAGCCCTATTTAAATACACTGACTTGTGAGAACCACTGCACTCAAGCATATAAAAATGTAAAATTGTTAGTCAATCTTATAAGATATAAGCTTGAGAATTGTTCGGTTTTTAGAAGCTGTATTTTAAAATGTTGTAAAGAACATGTGAAGACCATTAATGTGCAACACTGCCCCCCAGTTGCCTAAACTATGGATTAAAAATCGAGTGCTTTTAAGTTTAACTAACTGAAGATTAAAATAATTATCCATTAAACATCAATATGACTCACAAAACTTTTTAATAATCATGATCATTATGACTTATGACTTACCCAATCGGAAATATGTAACTACTTTATAAGTAACGATTGCAGAGATTCTAAAATAAAATGTTAAGACCTCATACATATTACAATTCATTGCATAATATAGGCCAATCGAACGAACCTAATTGCTTTTTAGCAACATAAATTAATTATTTATATTAATCTTGAAGAAGTATTTCTAGTTAAATAAATTTCATTAGGGGTATAGTATGTAAAGTTTTCCCATTTGTGGCCTTTGAGAATTTTCATTTCGTGCTTTTATCATGAGGAACCAAAACTCCCAAAGTCCAAATATGAGAACATTTTATTGATAACTCACACAAATAAGTTATGGTAGTGCGTAAATGTGCCTATACATGCAATTACACTGTATACATAAGCCATGCAAGGAAATATAAGAATAAAAATTCAACGTATACATATTCAACATGGCTGATTAAATGACAACCACAAAAACAAAATAAATCCTCGTGAATATATATGACAGGTCATAATAAATGCTTCTGCTAGGCTGTAAAGAATAAATGATTTTTTGAATTCAGCCTAATTTACTTAACGAAAAAATTTTGTAAATGATATTTTTCATTTTTATCTTGAGTGATATAGTGGCACAAATAACACAGTATATATATTATTCACAAAATTTATTTATTTTCTAGTCCCAAAATAGAAACGATTTACTACAAGGATGTAGGCAAAGTGATGAAATCTCATTTTATACGTGTTTAGACAGACAGGAAGGTAAATATGTAGTTACACATGCAATATTTTCATCTTCAAATTTGTTGAGAAAGTTATAATAAAAAACTTTGAAAGATTCCAGCAGATAAAAAAGTGGCAATATGCCTCTCATTATCCCAAATTTCAAAACAGTTTTTAAAGCCAAGCTGCTTTATTTTCTCCATCTTGTTTTTATTTAATGATATACACCATTAAACTTTCTGATACCTGCATATCTTTAAATGACTGCCACCCTACTTTCATTTCTAAGTAATTTAATTTCAAATTTCAGTTGGAGAATTGTGTTGTGGCAATGCTCAAATGATGGATTGCCGGAGAGCGTGTAAAGAAGTCTTTCTCAGTAGTCAAACCCCAAGTCACCAAGTTAGAACAAGTGTGGATGCCCTTTGTTCACAAAATAGTCCTAAAGTTGTAGAATGTGTGCAGAATTATACAAGAACAACCCCATCAAATAACCCACAGAAAAGTATATAGCTCTCTAAAACAATGTTCTTGTTTCAATTTCCTGGTACGTTAATGGATTTTTGTTATGTAATAGATCTACACTGCTGTGACAAATCCCAAAACGAGCAGTGTCGAAGCACATGTCGAAAGATACTTCGTGCTAACTCATCTAGTCAAGAAGTCGTGATGGACACCCTTATCGAAGGGGGTTGTGGTCAACCAGTTTTGCACGTAAGAGAAAGTTTTAACTTGAGAAATGAGTTTACAATATAAATTACCCTTCAACTGCATAACCTACCATATAATTTCTAATGAAATCTCAGGATAGCTTATGGCAGTGCTTTCTGTCCAACTCTGGTAATAATCGTCCAGATAATGTAGCAACTCCAAGAATTGGAAAGCTGGGGATGGACAGTGCCAAATTACATTGCTGCTTTAAGGCAGTAACACCACTTTGTCAAAAATTGTGTTTTAAGGTAAGTGAGTTACAAATTTAAACATTACAAAATGTCTAAACTCAATTTTTTTTACTTTGAATTATCATCAAATGTTGCATTAAACAACCATATGCTTGAAAAGCATAAAAAATGTAAAAAAAATAGTTGAAAATGAGATCAAGTTTACTGGTATGAAATACATTAGCATATATCCATAATCATTTTTCTATTAAAGCACAATTTGCGCAACTTTAACCAAGGGAGTTCAGGGATTCAGGAGATCAATTATTGTGGCAATTATTTATTGTCACAATGTCCAAACTTTAGTCAGATAATGAGGAAATGACCTATATTTTCAAAATAACTGATTTTTTTTTTAAAAATCAGTATAATACAATTTTGGGTATATGGCTACTTCACTGTTATTAGGTAGACCCATTTCAAGTAAAATTCATTACCAGTTGAATTATTAGTATTTTATCAGAGTTGAAATGTGCAAGTTTTAACACATTTATTATTTAATAATACCTGCAAAATTTTTTCAAATAAATTTATAAATTGGCCCTAACTACAATAACTACAATAGTATTTAGTAGATTATAACTACAGGTATACTGTATACACTTTCAATGCTAACTACCAGTAATAGTATTACTACTATTAGGCTATTTATGCAGAATATTTTTTTTCTGGGAACATGTCATCTCTATATGGATTTTCAGCACACTGATGTACGCCTCGAACTAAATACACTGGATATTAATTTGTAAAATTTATAAACCTGAAACCATTTTTACAGACGTTTAGTAACGAGTGGGGTTCAAGTTGGAAACTTTTTCACCAGTCATGCTTGTACAAGCCAGCGGAAACACAAATGTTGCGTTGCATCGAGGAAGGTAGTTAGATTTTACCTGTATTTTGCCAAAAAAATGCAATTTTTGTCTTTCTATGTATTGTAATTGCAATCAAACTGAATATTTCTAGTTGACGAACCATGTGAACTTGGTTGTGAAGAACTTTCTTACTGTAATAACTTCAATAACCGACCAACGGAAATGTTCCGCAGCTGCAACGCTTGGTCTGATCACGGTGCCCGGAACGAAATGGAGATGTGGCGCGGAGGATTCGTAAATACCTCTACCATTAGCATTCCAATTGTGGACACTGGGAAATGTTTTCCATCAATGTGGAAGGGCATTGCGTGCATGCTGGCTGTAAAGCCCTGTACAAATCGTCACAGTTTCACAGGTCTTTGCAGGTAATGACCATCTTTATACTGTTTGACTAGCAAATAATTTCATTTCATCGTTTAATAGCCCTGGCCTAACTTAAAATTGCAGATCTGACTGCATCAACAGTTTAACAAACTGCATCGACTATCGCAGGCTTTCGCCTGAAGTAACTCCGGAGACAATTTGCAACACATTACTACCTACAGGCCACGACCTTTCGTGTACTCCACTAGCAACATTTCTTGGTAATTAATTGATATTCAAGTGCATTCATCAAATCCCTATGACATTAACTGAATAAATCTATCATCCTGAAAAGCTAATGCATCATATTTTTTTTACATATCCAAAGAACCCAGTACTCATCGACTGACAGGAAAACAAGTGTCGTTTCCTTGCCGACCCAATCCATGCAACATAACAGACATCTGCTTAGTCAACAGGGACTGTGGAACCAAAGAGAACTGCTTGCCATATAAGTGTGTGCCAGGTAAGAGCTGCTGTAACACAGAGTAAACAATTTACAATAGGGAATATGTGATAATTGGTAAATAACAAAATTAATATTTTTTTCTTCAGGGTGTCGTATGGGCGACACCTCTCTTATGACGGTACCTCGAGGCTCGCTAGTACATATTCCAACGTCAGGAATCAACCCAGGGTGCCAAAAAGTGTGTCTGTGCAGTGATAGATCAACTTTTGAAGAATGTGTTACTTTACCTTGCCAACCTACAGATGGTTGCTGGATTGGAGGAAAACGAATAGGTTAACAATAAAAACTAATTGAGTGTTATTTTAGCTTATTATTTTAAGAAACAGATTGCTAATAGAGAGACTTAATGTTGCAGCACATAAAGCAACATTTCAGTTAGACTGTAATACGTGTGCCTGCTTTGCCGGAGAAGTAACATGCAGCAATCAACCATGCCCTATTATTGGTGACAAACAAGTCCATGGACTTACAGGCAAGTAGAAATTCATTTACTCAACAGTTTGATTGAATAGAAAGACAAATTATGAATAATAAAACAAATTTTAAAGTTATTTCTTTGTTTTTTAATTTTTAGGGTTGCCTTGCAACTGCCCTTACCATTACGTTCCAGTTTGTGGTTCAAATGGAAAAACTTATCCAAGCGCGTGTGTCGCTACGTAAGAGCAATTCTAGGAACAAGGATTCCCCACAAAATTTTAATGAAACTAAATAACCACGATTGTTTTCCATAAATAGTTGTGCTGGGCTTCCCGATCATAGAATAGAATATGGAGCATGCAGTGCTATCGATCCCTGTCAACCAAATCCATGTAGACGTAATCAGAGGTTAGTTCAAACAATTATCAAAAAGAATCCACTAATGCTGGACATAAAACATTTTGACAAATGTATACAAAACCATTTTAAAATTGCAGATGTATTCCAGTGAAGAAAGTTTGCCTTGGATTAACTCGTAATTCCTGTCCTCAGTACAAATGTGGTATGTGCAAATTTCTTTTATATAAATCTGAAGCATTCTGTAAATAATTACCTGAAAATCACTTCTGATTCTAGTTGACACCAACCAAGACTGCCATTTGGAAAAAGCCAACCCTGCGTGTGATTCTGCTCATCATCAGCATTCATCACTGTGTTCCCTACTAAACAAGGATCGTGTTTTGGCTTACATGGGAGCATGTCTAGTAAGTATGGATTCAAATTGGTCTGCATAATAGTAAAAACCTTCAGTTTGTGTAAATTTCTTGTAATTCACTTCAGAAATATTGTCGTAATGTTGGTCCAGTATGTGGTCAAAATGGGGAAACGTATGCCACCGAATGCAATGCTTGGGCTGATCGAGTGTTAGTGGATTATCAAGGACCCTGCATTGCAGTTGGAATAGTGAGAGGTAATACACTGATTTTATAGTATGGTTCAAAAACTCACTACTGCTAACAAAAATGCCGATTTTCATGAAAACAAATCTATTGCAGATTTCATTGCTGGAATTTGCAGAGGAGTGAAATGTCCTATTCTGCCTCATAGCCGTTGTCACAGCGTGACACCACCAGGAGCCTGCTGCCCAATTTGTGGTAAGTAATTGCAAGAAAATAACATTCAAAATTACGCAAAACTTTGCAATTAGATATATTTTGTTTACAGGAGCTTCAATAAAGATGTTATACAGTCAAAAGCAGATTGAACGCATCGACCAAGTCCTGAAAGGTGGTGCACCACTAACAATACAAAACATAGTACAATCGTTTCGAGAGCATATCAAAGTGGCCCAATGCGACGTTTTCGGCTACTTAAGCATAGAAGGAGAAATTGTTTTGGTCGTTACTGTTACACCTGAACTGCCAACACTTTTGCAACTTGAGACCTGCACTAAAGAAGCAGAAAAATTGGAACTTATGGTCCAATTAGGTAGCCCAGTATTCCTCAATAACTTTCGGTTGTCGGCTATCACCGCAGCCATGATGGTACATGTACATAATTCAGCAACAACAAATCTACTGACAGCATTACCAATCATAATGTCAACTTTACTAATACTTGGTTTAAATAGAATGCAGAACTACATAACATGATCAAAGTTAAATAAATGATCCTAAACAAAGGTCACAATGATTCCTAAGGAATGATGCGTGAATCCAGGAGCGATTTTGAAAGTATCGACAACCAGCTCAACTTAGCAACAAAAGACTGCACATAAACAACAAATAATTAAATAATGTAGGAAGTCGATTATTATTATATCCTTTTAAAAGCTTTAAAACATGTTTATTATAGTCCTTGTACAAGTCAATGTATAGTTGATATAATTTTTATATGAAAATCGTTTTATACAAAAAAAATAACAAATATTCAGTTTTTTTTATCAAAACTTAAATTTTAAATATTTCTGTGGTTTTTTACTATAACAATTTTAAAAAACTGTTTTGTATATAAGTGTATGATAACTATGTAAATGTGTATATAATATAAATTTTCAGTAAAGTATTTAATTAATTAATCCTGATCAATTTCTATTTTCAATGACTTTAAAGTTTTATTTTAGCTCAATGATGGAAGTTACTCATGACTCGTTAAAACAATAACTCAATTATATAAGAAAAAACCTTTCCTTTGTATAAAAAAAGCATAAGTTGCATATTCAACACACCCACATTAGGGTAACACATCGAGTACTCGGCTTGCATATTCAACAGCAAGCATAAGATTCAAATGATTAAATGATTAAATCTACTTCAATTGTTTCAGAAAACGTCAGCACCATTATATTAAAGAATTAATTAAAATTTATGGTATCAATATATTTGCCAAAATTTTGAAGCAGAAAATCACCAACTCACCCACTAATCCAATAGTAAATACTAAAAACCACACCAATGACACCTGTCAGTTAGTTAAATAGTATGTCATTACCTGTTTGCAGCTCACTTGTAATAATTTTTGTCTAGTTGTTTCAAATCTGAAACTATTTACAGTTTAGAAATTGACAAAATAAGAAATGTCAATCCCAGCAAAGTTAGACATTTGGGATTATGTCTCACTTTCAGTCATAATTGCACTGTCAATATTAGTTGCTTTTTATCACGTTTTCAAAGTTAAGAAAAACAAAAACAACACCAAAGAATTTCTAGTTTCTGGAAAAGACGTGGGATTTATTCCAATCCTGTTATCCACAGTAGCTTCAGTAGTTTCTCCAATATCGATGCAAGGATTTCCAACAGAAATCTATATGAATGGAGCCACTTTCCTTTTAAGTAGTGTGTCACACATTCTGGCAGTGCCTGTTTTTGCATACCTGTATTTACCAGTTTACTATAACCTTGGGATATGCAGCATTTTTCAGGTAAGAATTGGAATTATACAGTATAGTGTACAGCTCATGATACTCATGACTTTTCATTTAATAAATGAAGTTTTATTATCATTATAAAACTCTCTCCTCTGCCCCCCCCCCTTTCTTCCTCCGCCAGCATCCATCTGACATGACCCCCAAAAATAAAACTTCTAGGAAATCTTGAAATACCATTGAAAGGGCTCATGTTTGGCTTCATCTTTTCTCTATGGTATAATTTTGTTGTTGAATTTTATAATGGGAATGCCCAAGTTAAATCTGTTGATGGTGCCACATAAGTACCAAGTTCTTTTCAAATATATATTTGTTGAATGACAAGCCAAATTGACATTTCAATTTCCATAATTCCTCATTATTTTTCGGTCTTCTTTTCAAAAATTAGGCCTACTTGTTTCAAGCCAAACTTTCCCTTTAATTAACGTATATGATGAAATTTTTTAAAAAAAATCTGTGATTAAGAATTTTACTATTAATCCCTTTAAATAATATTAGGACTATATTAGCTAAATTCATGGAATTTTTGGCAAAGTCTGAAAGTGATTCAACAAAATTATCTAAACAAACACTAACACTGTTGTATATGCCTTATGACAAATTATACAATTCACAGCAAAATTATTTACTTCATATCATATGATGAAGTCTGGTCATTGACTTTGGAGCACATCAGCCCTTTCCTTTGTGAATTTTAGTATTAATATGTGTTTCCTAACCATTAATTTTATATTTGTTAATTCCATACGAATGTGAGTTGTGGCATGAAGTTCTATTTCTTAATTCATACTATATAATCTATAGTATTTAGAACTCAGGTTCAATCGGCCCTTAATGTTGATGGCATCTGTGATTAATTCAGTGCAAATGGTAAGCTTTGGTTAGAAGTTTTAGTTAGTAATAATTTAAAATGTGTCAAAAAAAATAAAGAGATGTAACACGGTAATTATTCCTGCCTATATTACCAGTATTAACCTAAAATAATGGAAAATTACAGGTATTCATCACATCCTGTGTACTATATGCACCGTCCCTTGCACTTAATCAAGGTAAATAATGATATACTGCAGCTAAATTATGGAAATGTATTAATAATTTATAACTTTAATTGCAACAATTTTATTAATAGTTACTGGTCTAGATTTATGGTCATCGGTTCTATGCCTTGGATTTGCGTGCATAATCTATACAGCCTTGGTGAGAATTGCTAATTTTAATGGACCACATCCCGTTATACTAGTAGGCCTATAGGTAATTTAAGTAGAAATAACTTTAAATTGGTTAATTAATCTTGTAGGGTGGTATAAAGGCAGTTATATGGGCTGATGTAATTCAGTTACTGGTTATGTTTGCGGCTATTCTGGTGGTACTAATAAAAGGTTGCATTGATGCTGGTGGAATAACAACAGTTTGGAAAAGGGCATTAGAAGGAAAAAGATTGGATTTTTAGTAAGAACAGAAGTACAACCTAGTGCATCATATCCTAAATACTGTCAATGCTTAATTTATTAAATTCTATAAGCAAACTGTTATATTCCTGATGTCATTTTATTTATTAAGTGTCGTACCAAGTTCAGAAGCAAAAGACACAATATGGACATATTTAATTGGATTCACCATTTCTTTTCTTGGATATATGTCAGTAAATCAAATGCTCATTCAGCGATTTCTATCTAACCCAAGTGAAAGAAAAGCAAAATGGCAAGTCCACATTTTTAACCTTATTTTTGTAATTTTGTAAACTAGTTTATCTTTACACAACACGATGCTTGCACATAACAGAAATGATGCAATTCTTCTATTTGGATATCTGTGGTAATAAAAACATTAAACACGACAGAAATGACGCCTTTCTCAGAATTGGCGCCTTTCTGGTGAATTTTTCAAGCACTCTATCATAAAAATATTGAAAATTAAGGCGCCCTGCACTAAATGTTTATAAGTTCTACCATTCAAAACTGACGCAAAAATTGCCATTTAATTAGCTGTACTCAAATTTTTTTTTACAATATTACTCGAGAACAAAACTTTTAAAATTGAAAAAAAAAAAAATACATTTAAGGCTGCATTCACTTGTAGTGAATAGAGAATAAACAAGTGTTCAAATACGTACACGAGTATAATGGTATTAATTTTTTTAAATACACATTTTTTAATTTTCATTTTGCATAGGTCATTGTACTTATCTGTAGTTGTGATGACAATTCTGGTTACAACATTTTCTCTTGCTGGTTACCTTATATATGCCAAATATTTTGACTGTGATCCACTGTTAAGCGGCATTGTAACATCTAGAGATCAGGTAACCTTGCGGGTCTAACGTGTTTTCAAAGTAATGTAATAGGATTTTCAGAGTTTCTCAATTGTTACCAATAATCCCTTTATCAAAACAAATCCCTTGCTATTTATGAGGGCAAAATCTATAACAACCTAGCTGGGATAGAGGTATTCAGTTTGCTTGCACACGTATTTGATGGTTGAAATTGAGTTTTAGGATATCCTATTTATTCAGGAACTTTGTAAATGTGAAATCCAATCAATTCCATTTAGGAAACATAATTATAAGAGCTAATCAATAAATGTGTGCTATTTCTAGTATGTACCATTGTTTGCAGTGGAAACCTTGAGTTTTGCAAGAGGGCTTTCAGGAGTATATGTTGCTGGCGTTTTATGCGCATCCATAAGGTACAATAACAGGAAATAAACTAGAAATAGTCTACAATGCCTTCTAACATATTGCTTATATGAGCATACTGGGAAAAATTTCCAAAATTACATCTGTCTTTTATATTATAGCACTCTATCCTCAGTTTTAAATGCCTTGTCTGCAATTGCTCTAAACGACTACATTAGACCTTTATACCCTTCATTAAAAGATGCTACTGAAAAGTTGATTGCCAAGATTCTCGGTAAGCCATGTTTCTAAGGTGATGAATAACAAGCCAGAAGTCATTAACTCCGTCCGAATTTCAAAATTAAATTCTTCTTATAAATAAATGTATTTACAAATCGTGTTTTTTTTAAATCTACCGGTAGTGAAAAAAATCAAAACATTATTTATTTGCTTTGAAAATTAGACCATTAACGATAAATTATGTCAAAAAAATTAAGAAATTAATGTAGATCCATTACTTGAAATTATCCAATGATAACATTTCAAATGAATTTCAAATTACCATACAGAAATGATGTTAGGAATTAAATATTTTTCATACAGGCTACTTGTGCATGTATTTCTGGACGAAATCTCTCTATAACTCTATAATGAAGTCTTATGGCTGTATATATACAATAACTGCATGTGCTATTCAGTAATATGGTGTCTGAATGCAGTAATTTATATATGCCTAGTACCGGTATATGCTCTGAGATACATGCATGTATGGTTGAAATACACTAGTTGTAATACAGCTATTCCCACATGGTCTAAAATTCAATTCAATTCAATCAGCAATTAAGATGCTATTTGGTATAAGGGGTTAAAAAAAAATAACATACAACAAGGGACCAAGCTATTGCAATATTACTAGTCAAATATACAATGTAATTCATTTTTTTTTGCATAATTTAATCTTTGTAATATAATATTACAGTGGCTGTTTATGGTGGCCTATGTATTGCATGTGTGGCTATAGCGGCCAATATGGGTGGAGTAATTAGGGTATGGATATAGTCTCAATTCTAAGTTGCCTTGCACCATTTTAAGTTATAAAATTATCTTATATTTCTTTCTTTTATTAGGCAGTCTTCACTATATCTGGGGCTGTAGGAGGTCCAGTTTTCACAGTATTTACTCTTGGAGTTTTATTTCCTTGGGTCACTGCACGAGTAAGTAACACAGGCTTGCCAGTTTACCACATAAAATATGAAAAATTTAATAAATAATTTATCCTAAAGGCAGCAACAATTGGATTTATTGCCTCCCTTGCATTTGGAACATGGATAGCAGTTGGGTCATTGTTAAGTGACACTCACATACCAAATGCTCCTCTCTCAGTAGAAGGCTGCAATATTTCCTCAGTATCGAATACGACTGATTTTGCCTTCAGTACGACCCAAACATTATTTTCTACGAATGTAACAGAAATATACAATGAACAGTCCATTATTGCCTTCAGTCCTCCTTCAACGTTAGTATATACTAACAATATTATTTACCAAATAAATAGCAAATTATGAACAGGTGCAGTCTACTATAGTCATAAACCTGTTATTCCTTTTTTTTCAGGGATTATTACTTATACACAATTTCACCAATATGGTACACTACACTATCAGCAATTTTTGGAATCATTGTGGGGATTGGTGCAGCTGTAGCTTTAGGTATTCTACCACTCAATCTCTCCCCCTTTCCCCAAATATTGTTATTCAAAACGCAATATCATCCTTTCTCTAACTATGTTTATTGATGTACATGTATTCACTTTTTTTCTCCAAAATATTATCAATAACAATTTAGGTGTTCAGGATCCAGAAGAAATTGACCCCAGATTAATTTCACCCCCAGCTGAAAAACTGTTCAGGAGTATGCCAGAAAAGTTGAGGTTGCGTTTGGGTTACAAATCTGACAAGCCCAAATTTAGATACTGGGACAAACCGGTAAGTGCATACGTATGCTTACACATTAATTCAATTATTTAAATATCGGAAATAACTTCAAATAAGCATACAATATATACTTTATTTAAAGAGAAAATCTGACCACATGACGAAATTTTTTTAATGCACGTCATTAGAAAAATAGTAGCAGACAATGTATTAGTGACTAGACTTACCAAGAGGTAGTGATCATCAGTTTTGTGGAATATATGCGAGTGGTGACTATTGAGTAAATGCATATAGTTATTCCTCCAGTGACATCTATTTGTCACTCTCGTAACTTGCATCACTGAAAGTTATTGAACTACATAAGGTAATTGTTTAAGGAAATAAAATGTATTATTTCACATTTGGCAAAGACACGTCAGTTACACAAATCCACTAATAATGCCTATTGCATTGCAATAAAGTGATGCCAATAAATGAAACTTTCAGTGGTGTAAGTTATAAGAGTGACTAACAGATGACGCTGGAGGAAAAAACATTATAATTACACATTTTTGTTTAGCAGTCACCACTTGTGGGCACTCTTTGCAAAATACGAATGTATCTATATTCTTGCAGTAAAAGGCATTTTTAACCAAATCAGCTCTTTTAGCACATATATTTTCTTTAGGGCAAGTCTGATTCAAATTCTATTTCACTTCGCATATTAACCATTTGCTTTCCTTCATAGAATAATCAGTTTGTGCTAAGTAAGACTAATTTTAATTTAAATGAATTAAAATATTATCAGTGTAAAAGCTAAAACACGATTACATAAAAACTAATAAAAATATATGCTCTTGGAAAAAAATTTAACTTTCCAACTAACAAAGTACATGGTTTACTTTTTTTTTTTTACTTTACTTTTTAGTTCGAGTATCAAAACGGCAAAGATTCCAATGATGTCAAAGTTCCACTCCAATCCATAGATAAGGTAGACTACTAAAGAAGTCATAAATTGAAATCACTTCATAATATGCATGAAGATATGCGTATGCAAATTCGTTTTTGAAAAGTGTATAGTAAAAAATACACGTATGTCATATTATACTTTTTCATTGATTCAGTTATTCTGTATAAAATTATTCATATTCTTGTGAATTAAAGGTGATTTTTCAGGAGTAATTTTCATATTACCAGCTTGAAATTTGCGCAATTTATTTTAGTGTGAATACCAGTGACTAAAGCACAAATGGATTATTTTCAAATGATTTTAATTTATATTTTGTATAACTAATATTACTCCCACAGAGTCCCATCACTTGTCATCTTATATTCTAATTTCCCTAAATTCCCTTCAATCGTTACATTGTACTAAATTAGCACCACTGTCATATATTTATAATAGAATGAAATATATCAAAATATAGGCCTATATGTTTACAAAATTTTGCCACCATATAGACGTTACCCGTGCACGATAAATACAATATAGGTATACATATACTGCAGTTAATTTAAAATGTATATATTATCACAGTACTCCTTAAAATTAAGAAGATTATTATACATTTACAGACACTAGGCCTAATTATAGAGACACATACAAAATATGCAATTTGAACGAAATATCTGTTTATAAAGAGATATGGATGCAAATTTAACGCTTTTATAAATATTGAAAGTGTAGCTTGTATTATAAACGAAGTGAATGACTGAAATCACTCAACATGTTTTTAAATATACGAGATTGTATATTAAAGTCCACAGTGTGATTTAATAAACCCTAGACACGCAAACCTAGTTTATCTTAATGTACACAACATAAGCTGTTATGCTGCTCTATTGGGAAACTAAAGATAACAAGTGTTTAACGCCTTCTTTAAAAAAATAAAAAAGAGCAGTGGATTTTGCCCTGAAAAATAAATCTAATAAATATTGGTTTCTTAAAAAGCGATAACACCCATCAAAGAAATTAAAAATATAACCATTTCAAATTTACAGCTATTACAGAATATTTGTGAATAAGGCAGTGTTTGGAAGATATACGATGCATGGTCATGCATAAGCACAATTCAAACGATTATAAGATCTATATAGTCTTATAAATCAATTTCAATTGTTTTAGAAAAATTTTATATTGGCATCACTTACAGAAGAATTATTATTAATTACAAATGCACTGTATATTTGACAATGCTCAATAGTTAAAAATATACTATTCATTCTCTAATCCAATAAGTTAATCCAAAAATCATAATAAGCAAACTCCTGATCAGTAATATTGGTTTGCCAAATAACAATTACAGTTACTTTTTTTCAATTACTCAAAATTCATATGCATAAATTTAATTCAAATTTTGCAAAAATTAAAACATGACAATCCCTGCAAAGCTAGACACCTGGGACTACGTCTCACTTTCAGTCGTAATTACGTTGTCAACATTAGTTGCTTTCTACCATGTTTTCAATATTAAGAAAAACAAAAAGAACACAAAAGAATTTCTGGTATCCGGCAAAGATGTGGGATTTTTTCCAATCATTTTATCCACTGTGGCTACGGCAATTTCTCCAATATCCATGCAAGGATTCCCAACAGAAATCTACACGAATGGCATCAATTTCATATTAATCAGTGTTACACCCATTATGGCAATGTCTATATTTGCATACTTGTATTTACCAGTTTACTACAACCTCGGGATCAGCAGCATTTTTCAGGTAAGAATAAAATTTTAGAAAATAGACAAATCTGCATCCCCACTAATTATATTTTCTTGTAAATGAGTTTAGTATTAATTTTATTAATTATCGATCCTTAAGTATGTAGAATTCAGGTTCAATCGGTCATTAATGTTGATGGCATCTGTGATAAACACAGCTCAACTGGTGAGTACAGTCCCAGTTTTCTTTAAAAATAATTTTTTAATTAAACTTGTGCAAAAACTTACTACAAATTACTTAAAGTAACTGTCATGATTGCAGGTGTTTTACACATCTTGTGTCTTATATGCACCATCACTTGCTCTAAATCAAGGTAAATTAACTTATTAACATACACTCTTGTAATTTTTGCAAACTTGAACTGCTTTATTTAAAGTTCCTACTATATAATCAAATAATATCTCAATTTTAAAATTTAGTAACGGGTCTTGGTCTGTGGTCTTCAGTATTATCAATAGGATTAGTATGCATAGCTTATACAGCAATGGTGAGAGATATTAGCTCAAATGAAAAATTTCATAATAAAAACAACTAAATTTACAATTTTTAAGTTAATTAAATAAAATACGCTCGTATGTAATAGGGAGGCATAAAGGCAGTTATATGGGCTGATGTAATTCAGTTACTGGTAATGTTTGTGGCAATTCTGGTGGTACTAATAAAAGGATGCATTGATGTTGGTGGAGTGGCAACAGTTTGGCAAAGAGCACTGGAAGGAGATAGATTGAATTTTCAGTAAGAACTAAATATTTATTAAAACATTTTGCAAAAATTGTTTTTAATAATGTTATCGTTTTATCTTATAAATATTAAGTTTAGTATCAAGCGCGGAAACAAAAGATACAATCTGGACTTTCTTAATTGGTCATTCTGTTGGTTTTCTTGGATATATTTCTGTGAGCCAAATGCTTATTCAACGGTTTTTATCAAACCCAAGTGTCGAAAAAGCAAAATGGTAAGATGTTAGGAAAAAGTTGATGTCTGAAACCTCTCCTAAACGTGACTATGGCAACAACAGAGACTAGTGTAGGCCTAACATGTGCAATTTTTTTTTCAATCAAATACTTCACAGGTCTTTGTATTTATCTGTAATTGTGATGACAATAATGGTCGCAATATTTTCTATGACTGGTTACATTATATATGCCAGATATTTCGACTGTGACCCACTATTAAGTGGAATTGTAACATCAAGGGATCAGGTAAATGGATTTTCCATATAGTTATTCAAATTTATTATTATTACTATATTAATATTATTATTAATACGATACTTTTCTAGAATTTTAATAAACTGCCAATTATTAATTCGTCCAGTGGAAATGACAATCTTGATAGTCAGTTAAAAATACTTAATTTATATTTACAGTATGTGCCACTGTTCGCAGTGGAAACCTTGAGTTTTATCAGAGGCTTTTCGGGAATATACGTTGCAGGTGTTTTATGTGCATCTTTGAGGTACAAATATATATTAATGACATACCATATTACCAGACATACCTCATTTTTAAAAAAAATTAATTATACTATACTCTTGCATGAATATGCATATAGCACCCTTTCTTCAGTTTTAAACGCATTATCAGCAATAACTTTGTCCGATTATATCAAGCCACTGTATACTTCATTAAGTGATACTAGAGAAAAGTTTCTTGCCAAAATTCTTGGTAAGTCATAGGAAAGTAACATTCTATTAGGTGTGAATTGGTTCCTTCAAAACAACCTCAGTGCATTGGAAAATAAAACCCCTCTGGAATTACTTTTCAACGCACAATAGGTGTTCTTTTGAAGGAACCAAATGGTCACAGACCTTCCAATGGAATCATTATCTATAGACTCCAGTGGCATAATGCATCTAATATTACAGCTGCTGTATATGGTGGATTGTGCATTGCATTTGTGGCCTTAGCAGCCAATATGGGTGGTGTTGTTAGAGTAAGTATATTATCTAATTTCAATTGGGGTCGTCCATATATTATGCAACACCGAAAGGGGTGAGGGGTACCTCAATTTGTTAAAATGTGTTGGAAGGAGGTTTTCAAAATATATATATTATATATTATATCAAGTATGTTTGTGCTTTTCAGGGCCGATACCAATTTGGTCAAAAATAAAAAATGGTGTTACATAATAAGTGGATGGTCAATAATGTCTACAAATGTTCCAAAAATGTTTTAAGTCATTTTTCTTTTTTCTAATTTTCAAGGCAGTCTTTATTATATCAGGGGCTACGGGTGGGCCTCTATTTACTGTATTTACACTAGGAGTATTATTTCCTTGGGTGACTGCACGAGTAAGTATCAGTACTTGGCCACAGTCTACCTTACAGTATATTGAAAATTTAATAAATGCAATTTCTCATACAGGGAGCAACAATTGGGTTTCTTGCCTCACTTTCATTAGGATTATGGGCAGCAGTTGGGTCCCTGTTAAGTGATAGCCGCATTCCAACAGCGCCTCTATCTGTGGAGGGTTGCAATACTTCATCGGTATCAAATCTGACAGATTTTGCTGTCAGTACAGTCCAATCACTACTGTCAACAAATATCACAGAAGTCAGTAATACTCAGCAACCGATTACAGCTTTTAGTCCCCCAACGTAAGTGTTAGCATATGATTGTGGAAAAAAAATATTACCAATGAGAAACAGGTAGTCTATTGCTATAACATATATGTTATTCGATTCATTACAGAGAATTTTTCTTATACACAATTTCGCCATTATGGTATACTGTACTGGCAGCAGGTTTTGGGATCGTTGTGGGAATATTTGCATCAGTAATTTTAGGTATAACCTAGGATATAGTGTCTGTCTAAATGTGGGTTAAATTAAATTTGAGTGAAAACATATAGCTGGATTATTGTTGCCAAACCAAGCCTTTAAAAATCTGATTTATTTTATCAATAATTACACTAAACATTTTAGGCGTTCACGATCCAGAAGAAGTTGACCCCAGATTAATTTCACCTCCAGCTGAAATATTCTACAGAAGTTTGCCAGAAAAACTGAGATTGCAATTAGGGTACAAAACTGACAAAGTTAAAATTCGCCATTGGGAAAAAAAGGCACGTTAAAACACTACTTTACTACACTTTCTATCGATTTTAAATGTCATTTTATACTGACCCCTTCTCCCAGTTAATATGAAACTGTTTTCATGTATTAAAAATGATCTTCTAACTCTATTTTGGATTATCCTAACAACAAAGGATTGTGAATTTTTTATATATACTCTAAAGTCTAACATTACTGTAAAATTCGCTTAGTTCTAGTTAAAAAATAATGCTTTCATGATTTTTGTGCATACTAGATGGAATACCAAAATGGAAAAGAATCCAAAGATGTAAAAATCCCACTGCAATCCATAAACAGGGAGGATAACTAAGAAGAACATTTTGACAAAAAGAAATAAATTTCATACGGCATTTCTTGTGTATTAATAATTGTATGTTAAAATGTTTAGATTTTAAATAATCATTTGTTATCAATGAGCATGCATATCTTTTATACATAAATATTATAAATAAAATTATCAACTTTTATATATTCAATTCGTATATGTCCATATATGATTACCAGTATTGTTTTGTTACTTAAATGTTCATTAAAGTAAAGCAAACATGGTTGCTTATTGTTGGAAGCATCTGCAGTTCGATAATTTGCTTTATATTTTCAATGTAATTTCACAGACAAGGTTCAATGTTTTATTTAGAGGCCTTTTATCAAGACCTTCGCAAATCAAATAAAAATCTCTACAGATTGACCATGATGCTGTCAAAAAATCAACCTTCTGATATGGATTAATTGTGATAATTAAACTAAATGCAACGGCCTTATAAAATAGATTGTGGAAGGATTTATGAAAATATATCCAATGACAAAGCATAAATCACAAATATTGTACAGTGGAGAGAATAATGAAGGATGATGACTTTCACCTTCTAATTCACGACTAATAATCACCGAATCGAAAGTAGAGCAGTTGTTTATCTTAAAAGTACAGTACGATGGCCATATTATAAATGAATAAATATTTACTAAACGAATATCAATGATAACCATGTAGTGCATACAATAGTGCCTGTCAATCGCTGACAGCCACTTGTCATGGTGTTGCCAAAATCCAAAAACAATTTTATCTTTAATGTAAATAGTTCTACTAAAGTACGCATTTCTCAATTTTTCGTATCAATCAACACATTCAGTTGGGATTAGATGCGTACATTCAAAAGATTTATTCAAAAGCAATCCAGAAATAATTTGCTATTGTTTAGAAAAATTTCCTTCCACTCATTGAAGAATTAAGATTATATAATACTATTGTCTTATACAAAAGCTTAATATAATTCTCATTACCAATTTATTGCTCTTAGTCCTTATTATATAAGTTATCACACTGATTACTTGCTCATTGACGGCGTACAAGTGGTCAGTCGATCGTTTGCAGTTTAATACTTTCATAAAATAGAATTTTTCTTTAAAAAATTATTAAAAAAAAAATGCCAGTCCCAGCCACTTTAGATACGTGGGATTATGTGTCCCTTTCCATTATGGTAGCTTCGACAACTTTGATTGCCTTTTACCACGTTTTCAATGTTAAGAAACGCAAAGACAATATGAAAGAATTTTTGGTATCCGGAAAGAACATCGGATTTTTTCCAATCCTTTTGTCCACGGTGGCAACTGCCATCTCACCAATATCCATGCAAGGATTTCCCTTGGAAATCTACATGAGTGGTGCCAATTTTATGCTACTATGTATACCAACATTCATCGTGATGCCCATTTTTGCCTTTGTATTTATGCCAGTTTACTACAATCTTGGAATAAGCAGTATTTTCCAGGTAAGACATCAAGAAACCTTATCAAACAAGACCTTAGTTTTTTTTAGTTGATAAATGTATTCTTTCCCTTACAGTACCTAGAATACAGGTTTAATCGAAAGTTACGAATGATGGCATCCATTATTTATACATCACAAACGGTATGAACGAGTGTTAGATATTCATGCTATAAATAGTTTGTAAAATAAATTAACTAGCAGTTCCCAGCAGAAAAACTTTCACATGTTTAAGTCATTTATCAGTACTATAATTAATGCAGTAAATCTGCTGCATTATGAAAATACAAACTAATGAAAACTGAAGTTTTAACAGCTAAACAAATACCTGTAGAAAATTGAAGTTTTACATCATGCATAAAAGCATCAGATTTTTCATAGTTTCCTAAAGCTTGTGTTTCATATGCTACCGATTTACATTACAAATGCATTTTTATCAAGCTAATTATTTTTTTCCTTAAAAAAAGGTTTAAATGGGAAGTGGTGACATTTTCCCTAATAAAATTTCAAACTTTAAAGAAAAAAGAAGGACTAGTTTTTATTCACTTGCTGTTTTAACTGTAAAGAATGGTGTCACATTTGTTTTACGCAAATATTTTCATAGACATTATAATGGTCTTTTTCACGAGAATATTTTTAGCAACATAGTCTAAAATTTTTGGTCAAATATAAAAAATAAATATTTCATAACAAGGTGTCGATATCTCATTGACCCCCCACCTTATATAAGGCACCATAACACATGCCCCAAATGATAAGTAATATTGGAACACGTAGATTAAACTACGAATTATAATTGCTTTTAACAGGTATTCTATACATCATGTGTGTTATATGCACCGTCTTTAGCTCTCAATCAAGGTAAAAAAAACTGATTAAATATAACAATACTCTATAAATAATGACGTTGTTGATATTTATTTTTAATGTTTTGATATTTGCAGCGACTGGACTCGATCTGTGGTCCAGTGTAATTGCTATTGGAGTCGTCTGTATAGCCTACACAGCACTGGTAAACTATACCCTTTCTTTTGCATTCCCAATCCTTTCCTCGATCATGCACTTCAAAAAATGGTTCAGCAATTTTGAAGTATTTAAGATTTATCTTTGATCTTACCTGATCGAAACTTTCAAACTTTGACGATCTTGATTGGTTCCCACAGAATCACATTTCCTAACAGTTGTAATCATTGTTTTCCATGCATTTCCCGGTAGAATTTAACAGACCTAAATAAAAAAGAAATCAATTTTAAAAATATTTCAGCACATATTTTCTATATATTGTACACAGGGTGGGATCAAGGCAGTCATATGGGCAGACGTTATTCAATTGCTGGTGATGTTTATAGTCATTTTGGTAGTATTAATAAAAGGTTGCATGGATGTTGGTGGCCCAGCAATTGTTTGGGAAAGGGCACTAGCAGGAGGTAGACTAAAATTCCAGTAAGTAAGCTTATATATGATTGTCAATAATAGACATGCATGGATTTTAGAGAGAAATATTTTATGATTACTTTTCTAATTTATTTTTTTCCTGGCAAATTAGCGTCTTTCCAAGTCCTGACGCCAAGGATACTATTTGGACATACTTAATAGGCAACTCCTTCAGTACCATGGCATTCATGGTTATAAGCCAAATGTTTGTTCAACGGTTTTTGTCCAACAAAACCATCTCAAGAGCAAACTGGTATGACCTCTATTGGAAATATCAATTCAAATTTGATTTAAAACTTACTGTACTAAAAACTCATATTTATCTAAATGAATAGCCTTAAAATTGACCTAAAAATGAGTGGATTGAAATCTGTTTCAAATTATTTGGTTGAGCAAAGGAAAAAAACGAAGTATTTGCTCCAATATTAATACTAAGCAGAGCGCCATTTTCATGCATGATGTCATAACTTACTTATGCTATTTAGACACTACAAGAGCATTTGAAAAAGCATTCGAGATAGCTGCTCCACTTGACTAATAACTAGACATATCCAGCATTACAATTAACTTAATTTTGACTGTAAATTTTGAACACTTTGCTTGAAAACTGGCACACTGAGGCAACTTATAATTTTCATATCGTTCGTCTACACTGTTTAATGCATACCAATGACTGATAAGCATTAAGTCATCAGACATAACTACCTCAGAAGGCTGATGACTTTGAAGTTTGATGGCTTTCAACCCACATAACTCCAAATGCATACGAAGTTACTTCCTCATTAGAGCTATTTTCGAAAATTTCGTGGAACCAGAGTGCTGTTGACTTTTATGATGATTACTCGAATGCTGTGAAGCCTAAGTCAATGTGACGTCAATCATGAAAATGGCGTGCCCCTTGAGATGTTAAACTTGAAGCAAATACTTCTTATGTTTGGCAATTAATATAATATAAAACGGATTTCAATCCACTCAATTTCAGATCAAAGGCAATTCATTAAACTACATATAATTTTTTTTAACGGTTTACTACTAATCTTATGCCTCACTGATAATTTACAACTTGCATAATTATACAGGTCCTTGACTTTTACATCAATTATTATGACAATTGTAATGATGTTATTTTTCATCACTGGTTACGTAATGTACGGCAAATATTACGACTGTGATCCTTACTTAAACGGCAGAGTTACTTCTAGAGATCAGGTATGGGTATTGGGTATTGTCAATGTCTTAAATATTAATTTTATTAAATCGAAAGTATGGTTAGAAAATCCCCGTTAATTCATTTTTAGTACGTGCCACTGTTTGCGGTAGAAACTCTGAGTTTTGTGCGAGGTTTCGCCGGAATTTATATTGCTGGAGTTCTATGTGCATCTCTAAGGTATTTTACTGTTTATCAAACTTTAAACAAAAATCCATAAATTAACTTTTTAAAATATTTTTCAGTACTTTATCTTCAGTATTAAACGCATTATCAGCAGTTACTCTGACAGATTACATCAAGCCATTCTGTCCATCATTAAGTGATGCCAAAGAAAAAACACTGTCAAAAGTTCTAGGTAAATCTAACGAACAGCAAATATTTGTTAGTGCCAGAATTCTGTTTTAAAATCATTTAACTTTAAACTTAAAAATAGTAACCGCTTATGGTGTGGCATGCATCGGATTTGTGGCTTTAGCAGCCAATATGGGAGGAGTTGTTCGGGTATGAAATATCTACAAAATAATATTTCGAAAACTTTCAATTCGTCTCGTACTCATTTTTATAAATGTTTACATTCTGTTTGAATTTTCAGGCAGTATTCATTATTGGTGGCGCCAGTGCAGGACCAATATTCTCACTTTTTTCACTAGGAGTGTTATTTCCTTGGACTAATGAACTAGTAAAAACTTCCTACAATCCATACATCATACAAAATGTCTCAATTTTACATCTTTCAAACTTCGTTTTATAAAATAGGGAGCAATGATAGGATTTCTAACATCTCTTGGACTGGGTTTATGGGCTGCAATTGGCTCATTGCTAAGTGTGAGCCACATTCCAACATCTCCACTTTCTGTAGCCGGTTGCAACATTTCATCGGTTATTTCCAACTTCACTGACTGGACTTCCATGACATTCAGTACCAGCCAATACACGAGTAATATATTGAATTCAACAGATATCTATCCCAGTGAAGCAGCTATTATGGCTTTCAATCCAGTCCCGTATGTTACCATGACTTATTTTTGCATACCATCATTAATAATACTTTAAAAAAATAATTTGTCTTAATGATGTTTTTTGCAGCGAATTTTTCTTATACACGTTATCACCATTGTGGTATGGTATGATGACAGGATTAGTAGGAATTACAGTTGGAATTGTCGCATCTATACTTCTTGGTAGGTTTAACTATTACTTGTCTAGTCTGCCACTTTACATTTCAGATATAATAATATATCTAGAAAGATATTTTAGGACTGATATAATTTGTTGACAGGTGTGCAAGATCCCGAAAAAATAGATCCAAGATTAATCTCGCCTCCGATTGAGAAATTATATCGAAGTTTACCCGAAAGCATACGTCAACGCATTGGATACACAAGTAGCAAAATGAAAACAAGGCAATGGGACAAAACAGTAAGTTTTTCAAAGTCGATATATTCTTGTACATCTCCCTTTAACATGCCTTTAAATAAGGCATTTAAAGGCTTTAAACTAAATTAAGTAAATTGCACATTAATTATACATTAATTAATGTCAATTCGTTTTAGATGGATTACAGAAATGGCAATGAAACAAGTGAAGTGAAAATTCCACTGCAATCCAAGAACAAGGATGAACAATCAACACAACCAGAAAAATTATAAATATTTTATTATACAATGTTTAATAGGAAAATAAAGAAATCATTGTGTACATTTTGAATACCTGACAAGTGTTTTTTGTCAAAATTGCAAAGCCATATGCTTTGTAGTTGTGCGTGCTACGCCATGTAACATACAATTCGGCGAATTCGCTATCAAGTTAAGGCTAAGTTCAAACTAATTATTGGGATTGTTCATTTCTCAAAATCGTTACATAGCTTAATAACTATACAATCACATTTACTTAAGAATTTCATAAAGGCGACCCAGACAAACATTTATTAAATGAAAATCATGCAAAGCACCAAGCATTGTAGGGATTGCCCCAGTTCAGGGGATAACCAAAATTTATTCTATATTCTCGTCTTATAAAACTGGGGCGAGGCCAATGAGCTCTTCTAAGCACAACTATTATTGCAGAGTATTCAATAAATACAATTCAATAGGTGTGAATTGGTGACAATCTCATTTCAAAAACTGAACACAGCTCTGGGTGAACATAAGGCAAAATTTCTGAAATAATAATATCCAAATTGGAGGGTATTTATTTAATAGTATAAGCACTGTAGTCGCTATAATTACATGAAAAGCCTTCTTGCTTTACTTTTGCATAGGGTATATCCTTTTAACTTTTGCCTAAAATAACCTGGTTTTTCATATATTTTTGCCTGACTAAGGTTCTTCTTAATATAACTTGTTAGTTTTGCAAAAAGAAAATTTATCTTGTTTAGCATCATGAACTTTCAATTTAAAAAAAAAACTAAGACATAAAACAATATTATCTTGATTTTTAACATTTTAGTGCACACATGCTCTTAGGTTATATTTTAGATTTGATTAAAATTTGTTAGCCTGAACAAAAACAGAAATTTCAAAAACAGAAATTTGCCCGATTGCCTGATTCGGCAAACATGATTATTTCTATATGCCCTATTAGTATAGGGTACATTTGGTCCGAATGAAAAAAGCATTACCGGTATATGTTCCTAACGGTATAATTAGAGGAATGGATGTAACGAGCACAATACTGAAAAGTAATCTAATTTGTGCAAGTAGCAATCAGTTTATTCCAGTTTGCAAACATTCACCTTATTGCAGGGCAGCTAATTAGCCCTACATTATCTTGTAGCACATTAAAAGTGCATTCTCCTGAATATATATATATTACCTAAAGCAGTATACAGCCCCATACAGGGCATACAGCCCCAATTTGGAACAAAAATTTCTTCAAGACATGCACTTTTAACAAACCAACCAGCTGTCTTACAATTTGATACTTTTAATACGGATATAAAATTCATAAACAAACTATAGGACATCACCTAAAAGTGATTCTGCTTTCTTTCTTAATGATCACCTCCTTCCATATTCTTCAATTCTAAAGTCAACAAAATAAATCCTGAAATATTGCAAAGTAATGCTTGTTGACACACTTTGGTATAACAAAACTCTAGCTTTATAATGTAATCACATAATGAATTCTCAAAGGCTTTAAATGATTCAAAAGATTTTCATGTTGAAATAAAACAATTATCAAAACCATTGTGCTAAGCCTCTTTTAAATATAGGCTATTTTAATAAATGAATTATGCAGAAATAATAAAACTGTACTGACTCCAGAAGGCTTTAAATATCGATGGCTTAATTCAGAAGAGTTGAATTTGCCATGTTATCAAATAGCATATTCACCACTTCTGAATTAAGCCATCGAAATTATATCATTCAACGATGTATTATAAGTGCACTTGATTAGCAAATAGCAAATGAACAATGCAAAATACAAATGCTAGGCATATTTTGGAAATTTTTGTATTCATTTAGTATAGAAAGTTTATATCGTGGTCACTATGGACTTGATTGCTCCTTAGTAAACCTTATTATACATCAACTTGTATTGGTTAAACATAATAAAAAGCATATCTCCTTGACATTAGCTTGACATATGAAGCCATGGTTAAGCAGGAAATTCTCATTTAAGCATGCTGGCATTCAGTACGTAGCCTGCACGTGTTTGGCACAAAACTATATTACTTAATTTATTATATTTGCAAACTACGTTAATCCATGGATACAACCTCGGTGTAAAATGCTTTGCTATTGTTAATAGACATAATAATAATGGATTTCATTATACATACAGACTGTAGCCTAAATTCAAACGAGATCCATTTCACCAATGCATGCTGCACCGAGCAGATAGAAAAAAGTAAAATCTGATTGATTTATAACAAAAAAAATGAAAGCACCAGTGACCTTAGATACTTGGGATTTCGTGTCAATGTCCGTGATAGTGGCCCTGACCACTTTAGTAGCCGTTTACCACATTTTCAAAGGAAAACAAAAGAGCACTGAAGAATTTCTGGTTTTTGGCAAGGGCATAGGGTTAATGCCTTTGGTTTTATCCTCAGTGGCCACTGCAATATGTCCAACTTCGCTACAAGGATTCCCGCTGGAAATCTATCTATTTGGGATTCAATTTGTGTTTCTCAGCTTCTCACAATTCATAAGCATTATTCTTTTGGCTCATTTATTTTTACCAGTGTATTTCAATCTTGGAGTCAGCAGCGTTTTTCAGGTAAATTTCAATTAATATTATAACTAAATTTTAATTAATTATAGTTGCCTATACCCTGGTGTAAAAGTCAATTGAAATCAATAGACTTTTCTATTGTTTCTATTGATATCAATACAATTTTTATTGTTTCTATTGATATCAGTAGAATTTTCTATTGAC
>JAQIXP010000258.1:0-30078 GCA_034700285.1 Proteroiulus fuscus | reverse complement strand
CCCCCCCCCACCCCCCCCCCCCCCCCCCCCCCCATTCATCCCCAAATAAAGGTTTAGTTAGCTCTAGCTGCAGATAATACCTCAGTTGAAAATCAAAGTAAAAAAATTGTATTGAGAGACAGTATTTGGCATGGTTACAGTTTTAAATATGACTTTTAATACATTTTCCTTTTCCATTAGTTTGCACTCTGTTATTCCATTCAAATTCCACAATTCTGGGTTTTACACTAGCTATTAAAATGAAGGAGTACTGTCGCTGCCAGGGTTGTATTTTTTTAGTTTACGTTCCTTTGATCTCTGAAAATTTAAAAAAAAGATAATAGTGGATATAGTATATGGGTGTTTTAAGTGTGATTGATCCACCTAAAACTTAATATTATTGATTAAAAATTTTGTTGCATACTAACTTGAGTCCACAATAAGGAGATCATGCATGACAAGCCAATAGCAGCTGCTGCTGCACCCAAAGACATCAAAACTATAGGAACTGCATTGGCAATATTCATTGGTATAAATAAATCATCTCGTAACATTTCAATACGGGCATCGTCTAATTGGGCTGCCTGCAAATTTCAGTAATTATGTGCAAAATTATGATGATTTGAAATTTTCTTTAAATTAATATTCTAAAATGATCACTTACTTCATCAATCCACAAAATGGGAAGAATTATCTCTGGAAAGGTCTTACCAAAGCTATGCAAATTAAAAAGTAATTGATTTATATTTGGTAAACCAAGTTTTCTTTGTTTCCTAGGTAAAAGTTTCTGAATTTTAGGGGATAAAAATATAACTTACCTAATCCATGATGAATTACTTACTCCAGAAAAATGTATGTTAATCTGAAATCTTATGTCTATCCAGAGTAACATTCCTGAATTCTAGAATATGCATGAATGTAGTTATTTGAATACATGTAATGGCTTATGAGCTGCTTGATATTACTTGACTTACTGGCTCAATTGTTACTTCTGATCTATGTTTTTCTGGAACTGGATCTTGACCCATTGTTTGACTTTGTATAGTTTCATCCACGTAAAGCATGTGTGGATGCGACAAGAAAATGGGAGCACCTTTACCAGAAAAATCATATTTTCAATATAGTAAATTAATTCAAATGCTGATGATTTTATTATGACCCGTTTTTTTCGACATACCTTTGCACGGTTCTAAATTAGCAAGGCCTGATGCCAAACAATCTGTACCAGTTTCCCCGCAGAAGCAAAAGTTGTCTGGATTTGTTCCAGGATCGGCAAATAGTCTGCCATCGCTTACAAAATAGTGACCCGTATAACCCCTGTACTCTCTTTCACCCAGATAATCCATGAAAATTGATCTGTAAAATATGTAATTGACGTAAATTTTCTAGTCAAATATGAAAAATTGTGGAGTTTGTAAAATATTAATAACCTGCATATATCCGATACAAAGACATAAACCCTGTCCCCTGCTTCAATTTTGGGATTGTACATTGTTCCATCTAATATAAGATGATGTTAATTAATTTACTTTTTCAATTGAAATCAATTAATACATTTAATATAATTATTACCTGATCCATTTATATAACTACAGAATCCAGTCCAGTACTTATCTAGATATCTGTTTGAAGAAAGGTCCCAATATGTGAAAGATTGAATATTTGTTTATGGGCCATTTTGTTTAATTTATTTACTAACATTCGGTAATTTTTTTAATAAAAATCTTGAAATGCCCAATGCTGCTAATAATTATGCATGGATAAAAATAAATTAGCTGGGTCTAGTCTAATCCTGTATTTTCCGACAGCTTATCTCGTCAGGCGTTTCAACGATGCCCACATAGCGTATCGTTGCTCAGGAGAGTTGCGATTGGCTGCGGCCGTCATCGCGTCCGGGCCACAGTTCAAACGTGGTGGCCGCAGCCAATCACAGCTCTCCTGCGCAAAGATACGCTTTGCTGGCACCGGTGATACGCCTGACAAGATAAGATGTAGGGAAGTATAGACACGATATTTTTAAGATCTGGGCTACAGTTATGTTTTTTTACTCAATAAATCAAAATTCTCGTTGAAATGTCAAACTATCTTATAATTAGTCTGTAAATGAATGAAGACTTACTCGGAATTATCCCATGTTATGATTTCAAATTGCTTTGATAAATCGTTTGTTCCACGATTTATTTTATATTCCATGTCATCTGTGCCGTTTTTCTATAAAATGTAAAGGAAATTGTGTGAAATTACTTTCCATATGATAACTAAAATTAAAGAAAAATTCGGCCCAATTTCTATTTTGGATATTTATTTATTTATTTTTTTTACAAATGCCCTTAATACAAAAATAGCAAGTGTTTTGTAGTCTGACATTGTGCCAATTGTTCATTAAGTATAATTTGGAAAAAATGGAGGATAGGGATTATTGACAGCATAATTATGATGTCATTTAAGGCGGAAATTTCTCTTGCCATTTATTTTATTTAGGTTAGCTTTATGTTAAACATCTAAAAATTGAGTTGCAGTCCCTATAATTTGGTATGTATTTTCCAGGGCAAATTGTAAATTATTCCCAGTTGATAGGAAAATGCTTACTCCATAAAACAAGGCAAACATGTCTGCCGGTAAAATTTCCGTTTTTAGAAAACGATATTGCGCTTGTAACATTTCGTCGAAATATCCACTCCATATTAACTCGGTCACATTCGTATCAATAAAAAAAAGGTCATGTATAGATCCAAGATTTTTTAAATTAAAAATGATGTCTTCCAGCTTTTCTTTGTATTGTAACGATTGGGCGGAATTTTCGCTACCACTGCGTAACAACAATGATAGAACAGTCTGTTTAAAAGAAAATAATATTAAGAGAAATGTTACATTGGAAATAAAAATTTGCGAATTTCTGGGTTAATTTTTTTTACCATAAGTGGTATGTTTGGAACCGTTACTACATCCCATTCAGATCCTGTTGATAATTGGGGTTGATAGGGATAAGTATGAGTTTCTCTATAATTCACAGTTTCCCCATCGGAATTCCACTGAATGAAAACTTTTTCACGAACTTCCCTTTTATTAAAATTTAAAATAGTTATTTAGTTAGTTTATATTAAAACGTTGTAGATTTAACCCTACACAGGTTGTAAAATTAAGAATACCTGTACACATATGGGCCACATTCAGTCATGTTCAACTGAACGCTGGATGGAGCAGCTAAATATTCGTCTACATTTGTGTAATTAAATACGTAAAATTTTCTGTAAATGGGTACGGGTATTTCTTGCCACACTGGATATATGATTGATCCTTGAGAAAGAGGCAATAACTGAAAAGAAAAAAAATTGTGCCTTGGTGTGAATTTAAATGTACATGTAGTAATATAGTAATGCACACAACTTTTGTACATGGTTTTGTGGGCCAAAAAAAGGGGTACTGGGAGCCAAGTGTAGGGAATTTTCACAGCACTAATTGCCAATTTCTATTGAGACAAATTTGATATAATGTCGGACTGTGTGAAATATGTGGAAATTTTAAAGGATTTGACAAGCTTCTCTAAAAAAAATACAAATGATATGCAAATTAATTAGTATTGCATAGTAAAATTTAAAAATTACTATACCAGTACCTATTTCTATACAAAATGAATAATAATTATGTATAATATAACGAATTTCTGTAGGAAAAAAATCTAAATTTACATCTACGGAAATTGTGATGAAGATTAGTTTTCCGAAAAACTAGTAAATAATATTCGTCAAACATAATTTTAAAAATAATTTCTGCAGTACCTTTTCATATTGTGGGCTTTCTGCAAGATAATCAGAAATATAATTGAATAAAAATGGAAGCAGCAAAATTCAGGCCTACTATTTTTATTTATTAATTAAGAAGTAAAAAATAGGAAATTAACAAAGAAGCCCAAAAAAAAAGGATTTAGCCAAGTTGCCATAATTTATGTAATGCATTAATGATGCTAACATTAAATAGAATATTTAATACAATTATTTTGAAATCTATTTAGATAAAAATGTAGAAAAATTATTCAGTTTTTAAAGTGACCCGTTTTGATAGCTCATGAATTTTTTTTATGTTTTCGACTAATTTCTTGACTGTCAATGTGGGCATGGATGTATTATGTACTCATAAACTAAAATGTTCCTTGCACTTGTTTAACAATTAGAAAAACGCATTATTTTAATGAGCCAGTCAGTCTATATATTTTCAACTATGTTAACTAATGCATCTTTGTCCATTTTATTCGTGAAATTGTCATAGAGCTAGTTTAAAAATTATTACAGTGTACATTACTTAAATTCCAATTAATTGCTAAATATGCACACATTGCATATGATTTATTAAGATTTTTTAAAAAAAATTGAAATCTTAATAGTTTAAAATACTTTAGCAAACTTACCAGGGCAAAAATATCATCAATAATATCTGGCATAAATACGTAAAGTATTCCTCCTGCTACACACAGTACACCACCCACTGCAAGCCATATTATTGCTTGATGTATTCCATAGCATTTCATTTTTAAATTACTGCAAAATTTGAGAATAAGTTTGCAGCTCTTTCTCTACTTTGACTAGAAACTATAATTGACACTCAGCAGTCAATCCGATTAATTGATGTTAGTGTAATATCTTTTATCACAGATAAACACTTTGACTGATTAAAATAAAATATAGGGCGATAAATGAGTGCATTTATTCACTTTTATTTGTTATAACTAAATTATTCCCCTTTAAATTAATGGTTAAACATTTTTTCTAGATATTTATTTTGGCTGTTGTTCATGCAAACAAATGCCAGATCATACAGTTATCTAACTTATATACTCTTAATTCAACCAAAAAATAAATACTGGAAATTATCATTGAAGGCACGCAATCAAGTTTAACAATTATTGTAATCTAGTGTAAAAAAAAACCCGCAATGAATATCGCAAATAACAGATCTGCAAAAATTTATACAGAAAGTTTTAGCACAATCCACTATAATTGTATTTTACTAAATTTGTTTGAATGAAATGCATACTTTTCATTTTTGAAATTGCTCAAGCAATCGAAAGATAGACCTATATAAACTACTTGAGACTTTTGCATAGTATTATTGTATTGACTCCAAGCACCTCGGTGACCAAAATCACCAAATCTCTTGTTATATTGGGGACATTCACATAATATTTTAAAAGTCTTACAGATTTCACAACAATTGCAATCAGGGTTCCCCTAAACCTGCATGGGAAACCTGAAATTGTCAGGAAGTTGGGACAACCTGGGAAATTTGCCATTTTACATAAAAGTTATGGAAATTGGGGGAGGGGGGAGAGGAAGATTTGAAAAATTAAATTTAAAAAGAAGTGTATAACCTGTGAGATATTAAATTATAGCTCATGAGTTACTTTTAAACTTTCTGTAAGTGAATATTTTCTTATAGTCAGGGAAGTTTGTAAGAAAACCTGGAAAATTGTCATTGAAGTCGAATATTTAATTTCTGAGGGAATCCTGTAAATTAAAGTATTTAGTGAAAAATTGCGAGCCTAAAATTATTAAATTAAAATACTTCATTGTATTAACAAATTCTCTTACAGATAGATTCATAATGAATTAAATAGCATATATTTTAAACATTATCCCTGTCCCTTTCAAAACATCCTAACAAGATTTGGGGGATTGGTACCCAACCACCTGCAGTGTTAATTATATTATGTAACATTTCAGTGCATGAGTGCAAGATATTCGTTAATACGAGTGCTTTAGGTCAAAATAGTCTTTGTCAGACTTAATATTTTTATTCATTTTATTGGGTTAATAATTGCAATATCTTGTTATAATGTAGATCAGATTTATGGCAACTATAATATATCACACTGTTTGTTTTGGGGATTTTTCAATGACACCTGCAGACACTTGGTTGTTGCCTGGATGATTAGTATTGCTGTTTTTGATTTTCTTTTTTAAATCCGGGTCACTGATTAATAATTAGTGTGGGAATTTGGTTTCAAATGCAAGTTGCAGATTACTTTGTCCGGTTTTAATGAAAAGCGTATCTAAAATGTTACTAATAAAAAAATCTAGGCCTACTTGGAATAGGTGGACTTTCCTGACAGTTTGAAAAGTTTGAGCTATCAGTAAACCCATATTTGAATTTTATAAAAATAATTCTAAAGAGTGCAAAAATGCATAAGTTAGCATGGGAGAGGGCAGATTCTTGAATTATGCAATGTTGCGGACTCTGTTGGTAATTTATCCACTAAACAAAATTTCTTATGTAATTAAATATATTTTTTATATCGGTCATAGCACAAGCTAACAGGAACTTGACATATCTTATCAAAAATAGTCACATCAGGTCAATGGAAAATAATGCAGTCATTATCAAAAGTGTTTTTGTAGCTCTTATATAATTGATATCGTTATCAATTTTTATCAAAAAAAATAGCATTGTATATGTTGTTAGCTGACTAACAGTATTAGTAAATTTTTGAAAGTTTTAAAGAACTGTAACTAGTAGAATTGATAGTTTCAAAATGATTCATAACTGTTTATTAAAATTATTAAGATGACACATGATCAGAGCATGTTTATCCCTGCATAGTTTTATTCCTATTGTAAATCACACAGTCTGCAAAATTTATTTAAAATAGCCCACTGCATAAACAATTTTTTCTCCAAATATAATTTAGTATTTGAAAGCAAAAAGCAATGCTTTTGTGCAGAAAGTCATTATTTTGTGTATTATTTGAATGCCACATACCAATCATATTAGCTGAATTATCTAGCAGAGCAATTTGCAAATTGATCAATATTTTCAGCTAAATTTATTAAGAAAAGTGCATAGCAACCAAAATTGTTGTAGCAACCACTCATCTATTATACTGTTTTACCGAGATTTATGATAAATGTAGGAAAGGCTTTAATCAATGATGTGGTCAAATAGTCTAAAAATAATGTAGGATTTTTTCGCCGAAGAAAGTACATGGTTTTAAGACATTTCCAAGCAATTTGAAATATGTCTGGAACATTCTTCTAAATATTTAAGTTTTTAACTTTTTTTTAAATGGCGGATCCTGGGGATACCCTGCTTTCTTTTATCCACGAATGGGTTTTACGATTGTTGCGTATAAAAGCAGAAATTGGTTTGAAGATGATGAATACCGAAGTAGTCAAAACCGTCATTAATGACTTCTTAGATAATGAAAATCCGTCCAAACTAATTATTTATCAAATTTCTGGTAATCAGCTCGTAGCCGAAACCGAATTTCCCAAAAATCCCAAATCAAAATGTGTTTATTTTGTGAAGCGAATTCCTTGCGTTCTTCCAAAAGTTAATTACAAACCGAAACTTATTTACGGGGATTTGCCTTGTGCTCTCATCGAAGTTCTGCCTGTTTTCGTGAATGGTGTAAGTATTGTGGTTTGAAATTATGCTAGTGGAGATTTTCTGTTTTTTTTCATTTGTATTTTACTATTTTTAGCTGCTTTTACCACTTTTGAGCAACAAGAACATTACTCAGCTTTGGCCAGTGGCTGTCGTTAAAGACATTCATTATGAATTGCACGATTTAAGGACTACTGTAGAGCAGGTCTGCAGTTTGGTCGTTGGAAAACCACTTTTAGCACTTCCAAATGGATTGGAAAAATTGGAAGAATTTGAAAAAATGGCTATTGAAAGGTGACTAGATAGTTTTAGTATTAAAAACACTAACTTTAATATAATTTAAATTTAAATAAACGATAAAAACTGTCGTATTGTGAACAATTTTCATAAAAAAAAAAAAAAAAAATGTAGAATCCTGATAAGGGTGCATTTTTTGAATAATTTCTCTTTTTAGAGGAGAAGTATGCGACGAAGAATTGTTATCGTCCATTGAGATGGTGTCCAGAAAGTGGAACCAATTGGTCGAACATATAATTCAACAAGATTCATCGTATTGCATGAAATTAGGATTAAATCCTGGGCCAATGTATGAAGTGAATTTCTGGAAAACGAGGAGGGATCAATTAAAGAGTATTTCTGATCAGGCTAGTAGTAAAAAAATCCGGTGATTAAATATTAATACGAATAGCGAATAATTGATTTTTTTTTGTGCCAGTTTAAGAGTAAAGAAATTAAAAGCATTTTGACCATAATGGAGAAGACAAATAATAGCTATTATCCTGCATTGAAATGTGCCATTGAAAATATTGAAAAAGGTGCCTAACATTTTATTTAATTTGTACCTAAATAACAGGCTTGCAAGAAGTAGGTTCAACGGGGCCAACTGTCCCCCGCCCATTCCACTTTTGCGCTGGTTTAGAACGTGCATTCCCAGTCTCCCCTTTCCCCCTCAGAAAAAATTAATTAAAAAAATAGGGTAATTTCGGCCCCAAAAGCATTTTTTTCCTCAAAGAGTTTAGCATTATTGGGCAAAAGAACTACTAAATGAGAAAAGTCCATACCGTAATAAATTTAAACAAAATTATAAAAATTCAGTCGTTCAAAATGAATACAATTATTGTAATAATCACAATGAAATTTAGCTACTAGAAAAATTGAACGGATTCAATTAATTTTATAATTAACTTGCAATTTTGAATGAATACTTTGCAGCATTGATTGAAGCCAAGGATATCAGTAGGTACTTGACTCCTCTTCAAGTGCATTTCTTGGCTTTGGAGACATCTGAATTTGCTGAACTTACAACTCTCCTGTTACCTATGATGCACGTAGTATGTTTAGCTTGGTCCATGTCTAAATATTATTGCTCTACTTCCAAAATAATTGTATTGTTAAAAGAAATTACAAATCAGCTAATAGAACAGGTGAGAGCAATTTTATTTTATTTTTTTACAGAAATGAGCCAGATCTTAAATCTAATGAAACTAAATTATAGCAGATCCGTGCAAATAAAGTGTACCAATTACTTACACAAATTTGAAATCTGATTTTAATGGATCTTTCTAGATGCCTGATTCGAAACTCGATCTGACTTTTTTCAATAAAGAAATTTTTTTTGTTAAAAGTTATTTTTAAAAACATTCAATTATGATTTTACTGATTGCCTGAGGAATATTTTTCTTGTTTCAGGCTAGAGTCTTTCTCGACTCTTCGTCACTTTTTCAATTAGAAATACCTGAAGGACTCGAAAAGATTGAAAAAGTGTATATTACCTTTAAAACCTTTATGGCAATATTTTATGCACAAAAGCGGATCATAGGAACATATTTCCAGAAAATTAATGCTCCCATTCAAGAATGGGACTTTCCCATCAGTTTGGTTTTCGAAAATTTTGATTTATTTATAGGACGACTACAGCTAATTCAGGTTTGCAACTACATGTACATTATTCCACTCTTGTCTTTTAAATTAAATTTATTAATCTGAGCAAGGTTACTTTTATGATTACAAAGAATGTATTTGAAACATCTTCTGAGTTGATGCGTTTGGAGAAAATGGAAATTGGCAATCGAAATGGCAGAATTTTGAGTAATGCATTGGCACAAATCTACCACGAATTTATGGATACTTACTTGAATTTTGCTAACCGTACAGATGACACTTTGGAAATCAAAAATAAAGTTAGCTCTGTTATATATTTCAGTGTTACTGTAATTTTTTGTTTTTAATGCTCCATTTATGTTGAATCTTGGACAGCAATTTGTTGTCGAGTGCGAAGAAGTCATGACAAAAGTTAACGACTGGGACAAGCGTTTGGGATGCATTATTTGCCAGGCTTTTGATGATTGTGCAAATCCGGAATTAGTATTTAAGGTAATTAAGCCTTTAAATTTATGGATAGAAGGGTATATATATATTTTTTATTTAAAACTTGCAAGCTATTTTTAATAGCTACTGGCTATGATTGGACCACTTTTGGAACGACCTGTTATCAAGAAAGATTGTGATCTGAAATATCCTCGGCTAGTAGCACTTCTTGATGTGGAAATGCAAAATGCCAGGGAAATTTACGATCAACACTTGCTAGTTTTTAAATCGACTGGTAACAGTTTCTATAATGTAGACATATTACATTTATTACACATTTCAGCATTATCAACCAATTTGGCTTGTTGTGGTTTTTAGGAAAATTCCCACTATATAGCAACATTCCACCAGTTGCGGGAAGACTATTTTGGGCGCACCATTTACGAGAGAGAATATCTGCTCCAATGGGTGCATTCCAGCAGTTAGAGCATCCGTTAGTTAATTTATAACAAAATTAAATTGTTTAAGCAGAAATATATTCTTGAAAAGTGTATGCTTATAAATTGCAGTGTCGTGTCCAGTGACGAAGCAAAATCTGTTTTCAAGAAATACCGAGACTTAATGGGACTTCTTGACCAGTAAAGTTTTTAATTTTTAGTAATTCATTATATTGAAAATAAATGTATATTAGTTTAAATTTCTGTGTTAACAGGTTGGAAAATCAAGCTTACAATGTTTGGAAGCAGACTGTTGGTGACGTTTGCAGGACTTATGTGCGGCACCGACTTATTGTGAAGGATAAGGAAACTGGTTTACTCAAAGTAAATTTTGACGAAAAGGCAAGTACACGTAGATTCATTTTTAAGGTCAGTTTACTTTTATCTTCAGGCCTGTATTAATAAATGTTCATTTGTTATTTTTGAAGCTCGCTGTAGTTTTAAAAGAAGTGAAATATTTACTGCTTCTGGAACGAACCGATATTCCGCCGAGTGCTTCGTCTCTATTCGAAAGGGGTCTAGAACTTAATCAATACATCTTTACTCTGGACCAAGTAGTATTTTGGTACAATCGGCTCAAAAGTTGTACACTTGATGTAGAATTCTCAATGATTGAAAAAGAAATGCTTATTATCGATGAAAAACTAAAGCCTGCAGAGGAAGATTACAGTTGGACAAGCCGAGGTTCCCTAAAATTCATATAATATTATATACCTACCCATTTCTGAAATTTAAACTACAGTATCACGATTTTATATGTTATGTGTCCAATTCCTGCAGATGTCTGGAAATATATAACCGAAACAAATACAGTTGTCCAAAATTTGGACTGTAAAGTGGAGAAAGCCAAATGCAACGTGAAGGAAATTAAGTCTATTATGGCCTCTTGGAATGCATCGCCGCTTTTCGAACGACCAGAGGGAAAGAGAGAAACTTTGCTGAGTTTCGATAATCGCTTGGAAAAAGTTAATAAACGGTATGAAGAAGTAAATGCTGCTGGAGTCAAAATTAAACAATTTGTGAAGGTAAGAGTGAGTTAAATTGCAATTACAATCCCAGCATAAGGCAAACCAGCATTGCACAGTATGGTCGATGCCATATGGCTGCTTCATTATAAAATTAATCCATTATTTAAAAAAAAAAAATTAGATTTGCAGTGAGTATATATAAATATATATGGTATTTGATATTACTAGGGAGGTTAACATTTCCTACCTAAAAAAATACTTTTTTACGATACTATATGCTCGTATTAAAATTCATGAAATGGCTATTTGGTTAACATTTAGGAAAATATGGAGTTATTGAAATCTTCAGATGGTGATGAGGATAGAGAGAAGTGGGAAGAATATGTCTGCTATATTGATGCTATTTTAAGAAATTCATTTCATGACATGATACTTTGCAGGCAAGTTGAGCAATCAATACCAAAATATAAGCCAAATAGGGACTTTTTTGGAATAAAGTAATAAATTGCATAAATAAGCATTTTCCAAGATTTCAGTGGTTTCATTTAATTAAATCTGTAAAGTATTCAAAATAGAGTATACTTACTTGTTTTTAATTGCATTGTTGTCTGTCTCTTTAGCTGTCCTGTGACGACATTTTTTCACTTTTGAGAAATTGCAAAATTTAAATTACATCAAAAATTTGCTTTAAATTTATGGAAAAATGCTGTTTATTCTATATTCTACTGTCTGGCAAAAAAATGTAATTTTTGTTATTTCATTAAATGAAATTAAACAGGAAATGAATCTCACTTATTATAAGTTTTTTATTGTCTTCAGCCTTTATTATTTGCTGGACAATACGGATTCTGCAGTTGTCAATTCGCCACTTTTTGAAATCAGATTGACACTTGACGGCACGGAGAAATCCTTTCGCCCTCCACTAGATTCACGATACGCCAATGGATTTTTAGTGTTAGTCGAGAGATTGATGTCGGACATTTTGAAAATGGCCTCGTTAATTCCGCGTTTGAGCAGATCAAATTCGGAAACTAACTTTCAGGTTTTAAAGAGAATATCATGAAATAGCAGTGCATAGTTATACTTTTTTTAAACATTGTTATTATTGTTACTTATACTGGCACAGGTGGAGTTAGAAAATTGCGAAGAAATCTCTGATGTTCAACAAAAAATCGTTTCCAGAGTTGAAAGCGTTATTACAAAAGCGACAGAATTCGCTGCTCAGTTTGACAAGTACGAACACCTTTGGGCCAAAGATATGAGTGCATTTCTTGATGAATTTTTGAAAACAGGACGGCCATTAACTGTTCAAGAAAAATCGTATATGGATAAAGCAATTGTCGGATTGCCCCCACAGTTGGAAGATTTCAAAAAACAAGTAATTGCTAAAGATTAGTTTCTTTCAGAAATATGCCAAAAAATATTTTACAAGAAATAATGTAACAATTCTTGCATATAGATTGATAGTTATGAAAGCGTGCTGGAGGATGCCGGAAAAATAATTTCATTTGTAATTTTTGATGGATGGTTTAAAGTTGATATTAAACCTTTCAAATTTGGTTTCATCAACTTAATTAACAGGTGGAGTTTACTTTTTAAGCAATACTTAATGGATAATGTTGTAAACAGGTAGGAATTTAGCCCAACTCCAATCTAGGTTGTGTGCAAATTCGTCTTTTGAAGAAATTAAAAGAAAATTAATTCTTTTTTTAAATTAGTTTGAAAGAATTAGATCAGTTTATCCGAAAGATCGAAGAGGGTTTAAGTAGTCCAATTGAAGATGGAAATTATGATGCCTTAGTGTTAGTTATGCGGCATTTAATGGCAGTCAGGGAACGACAAGAGGGAACAGATGAAATGTTTGAGCCTTTAAAGGAAACAGTGGATTTGTTAAGGACTTATAACTGGGCAGTACCAGACGATATCCATGTTCAGTTACAGGTTAAACAATTAATTTTTAATGTCAGACTTAAAAACGTTTGATGGAATTTATTTTATAATTGCTCATTTTATTTTATTTTAAAGGAATTACCCGAAAAATGGAACAGCACTAAGAAACTTGTGTCTATTGTAAAAACACAAGTAATTCCACTGCAGACTAATGAAGTGGGAAATATTAACAGAAGATGTGCAAGTTTCGAAGTAAGAAATTATTTTATATCATTTAATGGATTTAATAGTTTTTTAAAAATATTAAATCATAACTTCTACACTTTTTGTAGGGAAGACTTGTCAAATTTAAGGACCAGTTTAAATCGTATGCATTTTATGGACCAGATTGTGAATCTCCATATGAGCTTATAAACAAGGTTGAAGTTGGCAGTTTTAGAGTACAGAAAAGAAAATCAATTTTTAATAAATCAATACTAGTTTTGTTTTTGAATGTTTATTTAAAGAGCATCCTCAAAATTATGTAATGCAGTTTAGCCCCAATATTTACACCATTGCATTGCTTGTAATGATTTGTATCAAAAGTAAGATAATCATTACAAAATTATGTGGTGAATTAATTGCCATACACTAACACTCAAAACATTTCTCTCTCTAAAGTTAAAAAAAATTTGAGATGGACTAAAAGGCTTTACAATAGCTTATACAAGTTTTGAGATTTAAAAAATATTAAAAACATTTTTGATTTTCCAATGCCCAAAATCGTCAGGCGTTGCTAAAGTTAGATAGAAATTTCAAAAAATAATCGGTGAATAAAGGCATAACTATCACAAAAGATGGTATCCACCCACATGTTAGAACATTATGTAATACATGTATAATGTATATGGATAAACCAAAAATTTTAAATATAAAAAATGATTTCTTTTAAATTATTTTATTTAATGCTTAATGTTGCGTTGTTTCAGACAGAGGTTTTTTAAAATAGTTCTTGTATTAATTTTGGCTGTGACTTAATGATTGCAGGCAGATGAAGAAGTATCCAAAATGGAAGAAGAAAGTGCAAAAATACAAGAAGCTGCAAATCTTTTTGAGCTGAATATACAAGATTTCCAACAGTTGAGATACTGCCGACGAGACATTGGCTTGCTCAAGGTATCACTTTATGATTTAATTAATCACTGCCTATTTATTCTTGTAATGGAACCCTATTAATATTGCGACATTATAATTTAGCATTTATGGGATTACATTCTGTTGATAAGGAACTCTATTAACGAATGGAAAAAAACACTGTGGGCAAATATTGACATAGAACAAATGGATCTTGGATGTAAGAAATTTGCTAAAGACATTCGGGCTTTGGATAAAGAAATTAAAACCTGGAGTGCATACATCGACTTGGATCTGACGGTTAAAAATCTATTAACTGCGCTAAGAGCTGTTGGTGAATTGCAGAATGCGGCAATAAGAGAAAGGCACTGGAATCAATTAATGCATGCCACTGGAGTAAGTATAACTTTTTAGAGCATGCACTTCTTCAGTAGGGTTTTCAATAAGTGTTATGAATTTGGAAAAATCAAACCCCTGAATCCATGATGCATAATTATATAAAACTATTAAGTATTAAGTTAAATACAATTTTATAAGGTTAGCATTTATATTTAATTCCATTATTTGTCTATTTTCTAGGTTCAGTTTGTAATGGATGATAAAACCACACTGGCTGATTTATTAGCATTAAATTTGCACAATTATGAAGATGAAGTTCGAGGTATTGTGGACAAAGCCGTTAAAGAAATGAGTATGGAGAAAATACTGAAGGAATTAAATTCTATTTGGTCCACCATGGAGTTTGAACACGAACTTCATAGCAGGACAGGTTGCAATCTGTTAAAAGCGAGTGAAGATTTAATTGGGAACTTGGAAGACAACCAGGTAATATAGTCCCAGTATTTGCACGCGTGTTTATTTGGTTTCATGTTGGGTCACTCTTTGCTTCTTTTTAATTTAGGTTCAAATGCAAAATATTTTGACGTCGAAATATGTTTCCTTCTTCTTAAAGGAAGTTTCTAGTTGGCAAAAACAATTGTCTACGGCAGATCAAGTTATAACAATTTTTCTTGAAATTCAACGAACATGGCTTCATTTGGAAAGTATTTTTACTGGCTCAGAAGATCTGCGAAAACAACTGCCTGAGGACTCCAACAGGTTTGATGAAACTAATTCAGCTTTCAGGGTAAGAATTAAAACTATAGATGAGTAAATTGACTGTGATGTTCACTTAAATGCATTAAATTTTGTATTCATAATCTTTAATTAGGTAATTCTGCAAAATACTCTTGAATGCAAAAATGTGATTAAAGTTACCAATCAGCCTGGACTTTACTCTAAATTGGATGAAATACAGAAAAACTTGACATTATGTGAAAAGGCTCTTGCAGAGTATTTAGACACAAAAAGACTGGCTTTTCCAAGATTCTATTTTGTTTCTTCGGCTGATTTGTTGGACATTTTATCCAGCAGTTCACAGCCTAGATTGGTCAGAATATGTCCTTATTCTTGACAACACGTAAAATGATGTAAAGTTGTTCAGGTGACAAAATTTATTTATTTTAATAGGTTATGAGACATTTAACAAAGCTTTTTGACTCAATTGCGAACTTGAAATTCAAAGAAGAAGACGAAAATTGCAAAATTGCCACTGGAATGATTGCCAAAGATGGAGAATATGTTCCATTTGATAAAGAGTTTAGCTGCTCTGGTCAGGTGAGTTTTCTTTCAAAAGCAGAAAGGAATATTTTTGTTACAAGTTCCTTAATTCACACTAAAAAAAATGTTGTCCTATTCTTGATTTTTTTATCTGTAGGTGGAAGTTTGGTTAAATTGCATTTTGGACACGATGAAGAGTTCAATTCGATATTATCTTGGAGAAGCCGTTGGTACTTATGAAGAGAAAGCAAGAGAACATTGGCTTTTTGATTATCCAGCTCAGGTGTCTTTATGTGGGACCCAAATTGGGTGGGCGAACGAAGTAAATGCTGCATTTGCCCGACTAGAAGATGGATTTGATAATGCTTTGAAAGACTACTATAAGAAACAGGTTAGTACTAGTTATGACATTTCTATTTTTTGTGTCAGTCAGTTTTTACAGTAATTTATAAAATTTCGTATCAGATTCAACAGTTAAATACATTAATTACATTGTTAATTGGAGAGTTAAGTGCTGGTGACCGTCAAAAAATTATGACGATTTGCACAGTTGATGTCCATGCCAGGGATGTTGTTGCTAAAATGGTTTCAAGTAAAATTGAAAATGCTCAGGCATTTTTATGGCAATCACAGCTCAGACATAGGTAAAATACAAGGTTTTTATTTGATTGTTTACAAATTTGAATAATTTTATTTAAAAAATGGTTAAAAAAATGTACTTTTTGCACAAATCGCCTGCGTAGATGGGATGAACAAGAAAAGGATTGTTTTGCCAATATCTGCGATGCACAATTTCGATACTGCCACGAATATCTGGGTAATACCCCTCGACTCGTAATTACCCCATTAACTGATAGGTATAGAAATAAAATAAAAATAATTATATATTGTGATTAGCCACCATATTTCTTAATTTTTTAAAATTAATTATTATTAATAGATGCTATATTACACTTACTCAATCATTGCATCTAATAATGGGTGGTGGTCCTGCAGGACCAGCAGGTACTGGTAAAACTGAAACCACTAAAGATTTAGGAAGGGCACTAGGGATTATGGTGTATGTATTTAACTGCTCAGAGCAGATGGATTACAGGGTAACTTCAATGGTATATTTATTTCTAATACGAGCGTAAATAGAAAAGATGTCTTAAGTTTAAATTATAATTATTTTTAGTCCTGTGCAAGTTTATTCAAAGGTTTGGCTCAGACTGGAGCTTGGGGATGCTTTGATGAATTCAATAGAATTTCTGTGGAAGTTTTATCGGTCGTGGCAGTTCAAGTAAAATCCATTCTGGATGCAATTCGTGATTGTAAAACAATATTTGATTTTGTGGGCGAAGAAATTCCCCTGAATCCAACTGTTGGAATGTTCATAACTATGAATCCGGGATATGCTGGGAGAACAGAACTTCCAGAAAATGTAAAAGCACTTTTCAGGTAATATCTTAATTGTTTTATTTAAATTATTTTAATGGCTGCTTAGAAATGATCATTCAACTCACAGTAGCATTTATTTGTCAATATAGACCATGCGCAATGTGTGTACCAGATTTTGAACTAATCTGTGAAATAATGCTAGTGGCTGAGGGCTTCCTAGATGCTAGAAAGTTGGCCAGAAAATTCATCACGTTATATACTTTATGCAAAGAATTACTTTCCAAACAGGTAATTAATTTGGCTATTTATTTATTAAATCATTTAAACATTACAAATTTTTGATTTAAAATGTTAGGCAATTTTAAAAAAAAATTTATCCAGCAAAAAAAAGTTGTGATAGCTGCCCCTAAAGAACGTATGTGTAAGGCATTGGAGTTACCATTGATTGCCTAATTAAAGGGATTCCAACTATAATGCCAATTATGATCTACTCTACCTTGAAAGCAAATAGGCGCAATATGTCTAGAAAAGTCTTTAAAAATCCCCTGCAAACTTAGAAAAACTGTATCACATCTTCAATAAAAAATTTTAACTTTCAATTAAAAGCTAAAAAAGATTTTTAGGCTTTATAATTTCAAATGCCTCAAAATAAATCTTGCCCTTAAATTGAAATAAAATAAGCTGTATTTTGTAGGATCACTATGATTGGGGTTTGAGAGCCATTAAATCGGTATTAGTTGTGGCTGGTTCATTGAAACGAGGTGATCCAGGAAGACCTGAGGATCAGGTAATTAAAGTTGAATTTATGAAAACTTTACTGACAGTGTCAACTGTAATAGCATTTTTATAAACCCAACTTCAATTCAGGTATTAATGCGCGCACTTCGGGACTTTAACGTTCCTAAAATCGTAACTGAAGATATCCCAGTTTTTCTTGGTCTTATTGGAGATTTGTTCCCATCTTTGGATGTCCCGAGAAAACGAGAACTTGAATTTGAAACGGCTGTACGGGAAGCTAGCTCTGATCTTCAATTACAACCTGAAGATAATTTCATTTTAAAGGTTATCGGGCTCTTACTTGAATCAGTGTAAAGGAAAAGTTTTGTACCAGTACAAGAGCTAACTTGACTCAAAGTTGTGATTCGTTTTCAGGTTGTGCAACTTGCAGAGCTGCTCCACGTTCGGCATTCGGTTTTCATAGTTGGAAATGCTGGTACAGGGAAAACAAAAGTGTGGAAAACTCTCTTCAAAACTTATCAAAATATGAATTTGAAGCCAGTTGTGCACGACCTGGATCCTAAGGCTGTCACTAATGATGAATTATTTGGGATTATTAATAGGGCTACCAGAGAATGGAAAGATGGTAAGATGTTTATTAATGTTAATAAACTGCTCATGCAGGAATTTTTTTAAACCCCCAATACAGTATTTTCAAATAAGTTGGACAACAAAATAGAAAAGTTATATAATGAAAAATTTGTAATTTAGGTTTATTTTCGACGTTAATGAGAGAGCTTGCAAATGCTCCTGGCAGTGGCTACAAGTGGATTGTTTTGGATGGCGATATTGACCCCATGTGGATTGAATCTCTAAATACTGTCATGGATGATAACAAGGTACAGTAACAATTTTTTTGTATGATTTTATATCCAATTCTTTTGCAAATTTAGAAAACCTGAAGCAATTTTAATATTCACATTAGATTCTTACATTGGCAAGCAACGAGAGAATCTCACTCACTCCCAGTATGAGGTTATTGTTTGAAATTAGCAATTTGAAAAATGCTACACCTGCAACTGTATCTAGAGCTGGGATTTTGTACATCAATCCTCAGGATTTGGGGTGGAATCCGTAAGTGAACGGCTTTTTATTACTTAATTTTGGGCAACTCTGGTAATTCTGGTAACTAAAAGTTTGTTTTGTCGTAGATATGTTTCTAGTTGGATTGACAAAAGACCCACTCAGTCTGAGAGGGCTAATCTAATGATACTTTTTGATAAATACGTACCAACTTGTTTGGAAATTCTACGAAACAGGTTCAAAAAAATCACACCCATTACAGATATTAGTCATGTTCAAGCATTGTGTTACTTGCTGGAAAGTCTGTTGACTCCAGCGAATGTACCCTCCGATTCACCCAAAGAACTTTTTGAATTGTATTTCGTTTTTGCCTGTGTTTGGGCTTTTGGGGCTTCACTTTTCCATGACCAGGTTCGTTTTCAAACCATTCATTTACCTAATTTGCAACAGGAAAAAAAGTATTTTTAATTACTTTTGTGAAAATAAAGGGCGTTGATCATCGAGTGGAGTTTTCCAAATGGTGGATAAGCGAATTCAAGACGGTGAAATTTGCAAGCCAAGGAACTGTGTTCGATTATTTCATTGATCCAGAACTAAAGAAATTTGTACACTGGGCTGAAAAAGTCCCAAAATTTGAGTTGGATCCTGAAAGACCGCTTCAGGTGAAATGATTTTAATTTAATTTAATTAATTAATTTAATTTAATTTAATTAACGGATTTGTGGATTAATCGAATCAAACTCTTTATCCTTTAGACCACATTAGTTCACACGACTGAAACGACAAGACTGCATTTTTTTGTAAACTTGTTAATGCAAAACAGACGACCTGTGATGCTAGTCGGCAATGCCGGATGTGGAAAAACTGTACTAATTAACGAGATTCTGAGTAATCTTCCTGAAGAACAATATGCAGTTACAAAAATTCCCTTCAACTTTTACACCACATCTGAAATGCTTCAAAGGGCCATGGAGAAATCCTTAGAAAAGAAAGCCGGTCGGAATTTTGGTCCGCCTGGAAATAAGAGGCTCGTCTATTTTATTGATGACATGAATATGCCAGAGGTAGGTTGCATTTATTTTATTTTGAAATTTAATCACTATTCCCCTTATAAGTGAGGGCTATAACTCACTTATGTGGTCATGACAGACTTTTAGCAGCCCGTACCTGTTGTTCATATTTTACAAGGAATTATTTATTTATCTCAATTTCTTTCACTTTTCTGAAGCATTTGTAGAAATGTCTGGGGAATTTTTAAATTTTAGAAAGGAGATGTGTTTACCTGCTCTTAAATCCTATCATGTTTGTTTAAAATGAAGGTTGATATGTACGATACTGTCCAACCTCACACACTCATTCGACAACATCTTGACTATGGCCATTGGTTTGACCGGCAAAAGTTATTCATCAAAGATATTCACAGCTGCCAATATGTTTCATGCATGAATCCTACTGCTGGTAGCTTCACCATAACCCAACGTTTATTGGTAAATGTTATTGGTCTATAAATTATTTTATAGGTAATTTTTTTTTTTGGAGATATTTTTAAAACTAAAATGCATTTGTTTTAATTTCAGCGCCACTTTTGCATATTTGCAGTGAGCTTTCCGAATGCATCTTCTTTGCAAACTATTTACAATAGCATCTTATCACAGCATTTATCCAATCCTATATTAAAATTTGGAGATGTTGTGCAGCAGTTGTCAGCTATAGTCAGTTCAACTGCTTTGGCCCTTCACCAAAAAGTCTCACAATGTTTTTTACCCACAGCTGTGAAATTCCATTATGCTTTCAATCTCAGAGATTTATCCAACCTTTATCAGGTGAGAATGCATTTTCTTTTCAGGTAATTTTGGGAAGCTAAATTAGAAATAACTGAAATTGATTATTTTGTTCTTCGATTATGTTGACAGGGATTACTATTCAGTATTCCTGAAAGTGTCAGAAATCCCTCGGATTTTATGCGGTTGTTAATACACGAGAGCCGTCGAGTATATCAGGATAAGTTAGTAGAAGAAAAGGATGTGGAGATTTACAATAAAGTGTTGAGAGATGTCATAAAGAAAAATTTTGAAGTATATTCTAGAATTCTAATGCATAATTTAATTCACACCTAATATGTTATTGCAAAATAATAAATTATTTAATTATATTTTCAAAGGACTTTGATGAAACAATTTTGATCGAGAAGCCACTGATTTTTTGCCATTTTGCGAAAGGGATTGGAGAGCCAAAATATATGCGTATTGACACTTGGGAAACAATAACAAAACTTCTACAGGATGCTTTGGATTCATACAACGAGATTAACACTTCAATGAATCTAGTTTTGTTTGAAGATGCCATGCAACACATGTCAGTATTCAGATTAAATTTATTTTTAAAGCAAGAGTAGATAAGAAATTACACTGAAACTTGAATTATTTGTCATTTTTAAATTGTTTTACATTTTAGTTGTCGTATTAACCGGATTTTGGAATCACCGCAAGGCAATGCGTTACTTGTTGGTGTGGGCGGCAGTGGTAAACAAAGTTTGGCCAGATTAGCCGCTTATATTAGTGGTCTCGAGGTGGCACAGATAACAATGAAAACGGGCTATAATCTACAAGATTTTATGGTTAGCAATTTTTTCATCACTAACTTGAATAAGAATATATAGCCTGTACTTATAATTAAGGAGTTTAAACTTTTAGGCTGATTTGGCTTCATTACATATTAAAGCTGGCCTGAAAAATGTTGGCACCGTGTTTTTGATGACAGATGCCCAAGTAGCCGACGAACGGTTTTTGGTACTTATAAATGATCTTCTGGCATCTGGAGAAGTTGCGGATTTATTTTCAGACGATGAAATCGAAAATATGGTAGGCAACCTTCGTAGTGAGGTTAAAGCAGCCGGCATCCTGGATAGTAGAGAGAATTGTTGGAGATTTTTCATTGACCGTGTCCGGCGGCAGCTCAAGGTTAGTAAATAAATATTTCTTAAAATAATTTTTGTTTAGGGTTACTGGAGTTGCTGTCGCATAGATTGAGAAGTGCATCGAAAATAATTTAATTTTTAATTAAATTTAGCCCTTTAAATTGAAAACATAAATAATACAACACCCAAAGTTTTATCAAAATTCATCAAGTTTCACCTAAAATCCACTAATGGTTTTACCGAAATTCGCCAAGTTTCACAAAATCTTCATCAAATTTATCAAAAGTTTACCACATTTCACTGAAATTCCTGTAAATCCAAGTTTTATCCAAAGAATCTAAAATTCACAGACGTAGATGCTAATAGTATCAGTAACCTGTTAATTGCTAACTCAAGGGTTTCACCTATGTAACCAAGTAAGAAGGTTGAGAATAAAAAATTATTCTTTCTAAAATAAAACTATTTTAGACTTTTTTAAACATGTATACATGTCAAATTTGATAAGAACACATTCACTGATTTTGTAAAGATTGTTAAGTATTAATTGGCTTATAATATTTAAATATTCGAAATACCTAGGTTGTTTTGTGTTTCTCGCCGGTTGGTGATACCCTCAGGGTACGTAGCCGTAAATTCCCGGCAATAATTAACTGCACTTGTATTGATTGGTTCCACGAGTGGCCTCAAGAAGCTTTAATGTCGGTTAGCCAACGTTTTCTACAAGAAGTAGAGATTTTACCTGTAAGAGATGTTAAATTACTTTTTTTTTAAGATAGTGTGGAAGTATTTAACCTCAGTAGTTAACCATGAACTATACCATTTCAGAGAGAGTTGGTACCATCTGTTTCACAATTTATGGCTTATTCCCACATTTCTGTCAATGATATGAGCAAATTCTATCTTCAAACGGACAGACGTTATAATTATACAACGCCAAAAAGCTTTTTGGAGCAAATCATTCTGTACATCAATTTATTAAAAAAGAAAAATGCAGAATTGCAAAGCAAAAAAGAGAGATTGGAAAATGGACTCCAAAAACTACGTTTGACAGCAGGACAGGTAAAATATAGCACAGAACAAAATTTATTTTCATTTTTGAGGATTTATTAACTGCTTCCTAAATATTAGGTAGATGATTTAAAAGCTAAATTGGCGGTGCAAGAAGTCGAATTGAAGCAAAAAAATGATGATGCCGATAAACTAATTCAGGTACTGTGGCTAGCTACTGTCCCATTATCCAAAATATAAATCAATAATATATATATATATATATATATTTATTTATTTATTTATTGCACATAAGTAACTAATCATTTATAAATACATGTTTAACAGGTTGTTGCTCAAGAAACGATAAAAGTGAGTGAGGAAAAAGCAATAGCTGCTACAGAAGAGGAAAAAGTTGCCGCCATCAATGTTGAAGTTTCTCAGAAGCAACAAGACTGTGAAGCTGATTTAGTAAAAGCAGAACCGGCTTTACTAGCGGCTCAAGATGCATTAAATACGTTAAATAAAGTTAGCTTAAAATGAACGATATGGGTACAGTTCTCACCTGCAGCCAAACTCATAATTCAAATTAAACTTTGTTTTATAGAATAATCTAACTGAACTAAAGTCCTTTGGAAGTCCACCATTAGTTGTAATTAATGTGTCAGCAGCAGTTATGGTTTTGATGGCACCTAATGGAAAAGTACCTAAAGACAGAAGCTGGAAGTCCTCAAAACTAATGATGGCAAGGGTAAGAAATTAAATTTACCCATTAATTACTTTATTTTAATTAGCACGCAATAAAGAAAATTAAAAAATAACTTATGATGTGAAATATTTGCTTGAATTTGACATAGGTTGACCAGTTTTTGGATGATCTAATTAAATTCGATAAAGAAAACATTCATCCTGAGATTTTAAAAGCAATTCGACCGTATCTGGATAATCCTGAATTTAATCCAGAATTTGTACGTTCAAAATCATTGGCTGCAGCAGGTAATTAATCATAAGGAATTTTATATTAAATATTTTCCCACCAAGTTTTGAATTAAGTGGCTGAAATGGCGCCATTTCTGAAGTTTTTATTTGTTTGCGCAGATGTAGTAACAGTTTACATATTTATAGGGCTATGTTCTTGGGTGATAAATATTGTGAAATTTTATGAAATTTTCTGCGATGTTGAACCAAAAAGATTAGCATTAAAGGCAGCTAACCAAGAGCTCGCTACAGCGCAGGAAAAACTTGCCACAATCAGGGCTAAAATAAAGGTCTGATGATTTAACTATATAAAAAATGATACTTGCAATTATTATTATGAAAAATAATTGTTCCAGAACTCAGCATTATTTTGTGATGTACGTAGGAACTGGAAGAAGCTTTAGCAACTTTGACTGCCGAGTTTGAGAGAGCTACTGAGGAAAAAATGCGATGCCAAAAAGAGGCAGATAAGACGTACAAAACAATTGAATTGGCAAATCGATTAATTGGAGGATTAGCATCAGAAAAAGTGAGATGGGCAAAAGCTGTCTCTGATTACAGAGAACAGGAATTGTCTCTTCCCGGAGACGTTTTGCTCGTGACTGCTTTTATTTCATACGTCGGATGTTTTACCAAGCAATATCGAATTGATCTATTTGAGAAAAAATGGTTGCCCTTTCTCAAGTGTCAGGAGGTAAATTGTGGCTAATTATTCAGTAATTTATTTATAAAATTTATTAATTAATGATTAAGACTCATGCTTATGGAATAGCATATAGGCATTACATATTTTGCAAAAAAAACAAAAAAAAAACTAAGAAATTGTTATTAAGATTAAACACACAAAAATTATTTTGAATAATTATTGTAATCATAAAATCATATTTAAAATTTTAAAAAATCCAGAATTAGGACCAAGTAGTGCCAGTCTAGTAATAACCAGAATAAATTTCTTTAAATTGATTTTCGCTAATTTATTTTTATTATCTGAAAAAAAAATTAATTTTAATAGTATTATAAACCTGCAAAATGGATAACTACAAATACAACCCTTCTTTAGTTGTTTAAAGCTTATAGATAGCATTTTATTTTTAATATTAGGTCAAGCTACCCATAACCGAAGGCCTGGACTGCATCACCTTATTAACGGATGATGCAAAAATAGCCGAATGGAATAATGTTGGATTGCCAAGTGATCGGATGTCAACTGAAAATGCCACAATTTTGACAAACTCTGAGCGTTGGCCATTGATGATAGACCCTCAACTACAAGGCAATAAGTGGATTAAAAGTCAACACAAAGGAAATATCACTATTATTCAATTAGGACAAAAAGGGTATCTGCAGTTTCATTTTTCTTATTTTGTATAGATTTGTATGATTAAAATCCGTTTCTGTTCTTGTAGCCATGTCAGTTTCATGCAGTTGAATTGTATTCTTGTTCTCTGTGTGTCCATATTTAGATATCTTGATACAATTGAAAAGGCTGTTCAGCAAGGATGTACAGCATTAATAGAAAATATTGGAGAAAATATTGACCCAGTGTTGGACCCTTTACTGGGTAGAAATACAATAAAAAAGGGGACGTGAGTAGTACATTTTTCTATCCCAGGCGTAATTGTATGCTTTTAGTTAAATTTTAGTACATTTTTATCGTTCAATACTTTTATGTACAGTAAATGAAAATTTAAATAATGGAATTTTTTACCGCCGTCGCAATATTTCTGTATAGGGCTATCAAAATGGGTGATAAAGAGGTGGAATACAATTCAAAATTTCGCTTAGTCTTGCACACCAAATTAGCCAATCCACATTACAAGCCTGAGCTTCAAGCACAAACGACTTTAATCAATTTCACGGTAACAAAAGATGGCCTGGAGGACCAACTTCTTGCAGAAGTGGTCAATAAAGAACGACCAGAATTAGAAACAATGAAGGTTAGTTAAACCAAGGTTAAATAGGAGCAAGGGATTAATCGAGTCATTTTTAAATTCTTGGTTTCCATTTATTTAGGCTGACCTAACCAAACAGCAAAATGATTTCAAAATTGCGTTAAAAGATCTTGAAGATTCACTTTTACTGCGCCTCTCTTCTGCTCAAGGGAATTTTCTTGGTGACTCAGCTCTTGTGGAAAATCTTGAAACTACCAAGAGGACAGCTATCGAAATTTCTGAAAAAGTTACCGAAGCAAAGAAAACTGAAGCAGAAATTAACCAAGCTCGAGAGTTATATCGACCGGCAGCTGCAAGGGCTTCAGTCTTGTATTTCATATTAAATGATTTGTGCAAAATTAATCCAATTTATCAATTTTCACTGAAGGTACCGATATATCGATATATTAAACCCGGTACTAATATTCAATATACTGTGTACGTACGTAATATTATTGAATTTGACAATTTTAGGCATTCAAGGTTGTCTTTAATAAAGCCATTGAACGGGCTGAAGCATCTGACAACGTCGGTGTCAGAGTAAACAATTTAATCGATTGCATTACATACAGCGTGTTTTTGTACACAACAAGAGGCCTTTTTGAACGAGATAAGTTGACCTTTACCGTTCAAATGACTATCCAGGCGAGTTATATTAAATTATTGTGTTTATGGAAGATTTGCTGACATTTATTGAAAAGTTTAGCAACGTTATATTTGTTTTTCAGATACTTTTAATGAATAGTGAAATTAATCCGGCAGAATTGGATTTTCTTTTGCGTTATCCTGTCCAACCAAACATGACGTCCCCAGTCGAATTTCTTTCCAATCAAAGTTGGGGCGGCATTAAGGTACTAACGACGTTAACGAAATTTTCAAATTGGGGACATAAGAATTATTAACAAAAAGGTTAATTAAAAATTCTTTTGCAGGCACTATCAAATCTCGATGAATTCCACAATTTGGATAGAGATATTGAGAATACGGCAAAACGGTGGCAGAAATTTGTTGAGAGTGAAATTCCAGAAAAAGAGAAATTTCCTCAAGAATGGAAAAGTAAAACTTCTTTACAAAATCTATGCATGTTGAGAGCATTGAGGCCGGATCGTATGACCTATGCTGTGACGTAAGGAGTTTTTTTTTAAATTTGTCATTGTTTAAAAGTTAAATTAATCAAATATTTTTACTACTATTTCTAAAGGGAGTTTGTTGCAGAAAAATTGGGTCTCAAATATGTGGTATCACGCAGTATCGACCTTGCACAGTCCTTTGAAGAATCGAGTCCTTCAACGCCATTTTTCTTCATTTTATCCCCAGGAGTAAACCCACTGAAAGATGTGGAAGTTCTAGGCAGAAAACACGGTTTTACAGCTGATAACAGGTTTTTAAAAGCAATCTATGCAATCCACATTTTAAAAAGAATTTTTACAGTGGGTTGATACAGTCAGACGTTGCCCTGCAGTAAAGAGTTGCTCACTTTTATTTTAACAGAAATTTCCATAGCGTATCTCTTGGACAAGGTCAAGAGATAGTAGCTGTGGAAGCTCTACAAATTGCAGCCAAGGAAGGACACTGGGTAATTTTGCAAGTAAGTTCGAGCGTAGCATGTTAAAACTATTTCTAGGTTTTGCTAATTATGCCTTATGTCACGTCATGCGATCCGGCCTCAATGATTTTTTTTTTCATTTGGCAGAATATTCATTTGGTGAAAACTTGGCTTCCTAACTTGGAGAAGAAGTTGGAAGAAATGAGTGAAAATAGTCACCCAGATTACCGAGTATTTCTGAGTGCAGAACCAGCGAAAACTGCACAAGCGCACATTATACCTCAGGGAATACTGGAGTCAGCAATTAAAATCACAAACGAACCACCATCGGGAATAAAAGCTAATTTACACAAAGCCTTAGATAATTTCACGCAGGTGCTTAATTTAAAGGGTCAATCCGATCCTCCTTAACATTTCTTCAAAATAATTTTTTTTTCTTTGAAGGAGAATTTTTAATTTTCTTTTGCAACTATGTGAAAATAATATCTTAATAATTAATATCTGGATACTTTATTTGTAGGAAATTTTAGAAATGTGTTCAAAGGAAGCAGAATTCAAGAGTATTTTGTTTTCGTTGTGCTACTTTCACGCGGTCATTTCAGAACGAGTGAAATTTGGACCTCAAGGTTGGAACAAATTGTACCCTTTTAATGCTGGTGATTTAACAATATGCGCACATGTGCTACACAACTATCTGGAAGCTAGTAGTCGTGTACCATGGGAAGATTTGCGTTATTTATTTGGAGAAATTATGTATGGAGGGCATGTAACTGACGATTGGGATAGCAGATTATGCCGAATGTATTTGGAAGAATATATGAGACCAGAACAGGTACAGAAGACGCCCTTTAACTTTTTCAGCAAAATCAAGAAAGGCCAAGTGGTAAAACTCATTTATAATCTTAGTTGGAAGGTGAATTACATTTAGCCCCAGAGTTTCCAACTCCTCCTAACATGGACTACGCTTGCTACCATCAATATATTGATGAAGCTCTGCCTCCTGAAAGTCCTTATCTCTATGGGCTGCATCCAAATGCTGAAATAGGCGTGTTGACATCAAGATCAGAATCATTATTTAAAACTGTTTTAGAACTTCAACCAAGGAATGCTGGAGGAACTGGAGTTGTCGTTACCCGAGAAGAAAAGGTAAATCTTAACTTAGAGAATTTATCCTTTACCAGTTTTATCATGGTTATAGTCGCCGTTTGCATTTTAATCTAAAAAAAATCATTTCAATAGGTAAAACAAGTACTGGACGAAACTTTGGAAAAACTACCAGACGAGTTCAATATGAAGGATTTATCTAGTAAAGTGGAAGAAAAAACTCCATACACAATAGTCGCATTGCAAGAGTGCGAGTGCATGAACACCTTGATTAGAGAGATGCGGCGTTCCCTACGGGCATTGGATCTTGGATTAAAAGTACATTTATTTTGCATTAATTTGGCTAAAATTCTAAATGACAGCGAGCGTTTTGACCGAGCCATGCATAAGATATCCTACTGTTGTTTTGTGCTATTATACCTACAGGGTGAATTGACTATCACAGCTGAAATGGAGCTATTAAGCAATGCCCTTTATTTGGACCAAATCCCAAATGCGTGGATACAATTGGCTTACGCATCTCAACTAGGCCTCGGAGCATGGTACGCAGACTTTTTGATGAGATACAAGGAATTAGAGAGTTGGACTAGCGATTTTCAGGTATTGTCTAACCAGTTGTATACCGGTACTTGTACAGTGGCATTTTTTTCCCCCTAAATGAGTGAGCTAATGTAGCTGATATATTTGACAGTTACCAGCTGTGGTGTGGCTAGCTGGATTTTTCAACCCGCAGTCGTTTTTGACTGCCATAATGCAGTCCACAGCTCGGAAAAACGAAATGCCTTTGGATAAGATGTGCCTGCAAGTGGAGGTGACGAAGAAGATGACAGAAGACATAACGAGTCCACCGAGGGAAGGCGCTTATATTCATGGGTTGTATATGGAAGGAGGTCGCTGGGAATTTCAAGCAGGAATGATTGTCGAGCCAAAACTAAAGGAATTGTATCCGCCAATGCCTGTAATTTATGTGAAAGCCATTCACATTGACAAACAGGATATCCGCAGCACGTACGCATGCCCAGTTTACAAAACAAGAAGTAGAGGTCAAACCTATGTATGGACCTTCAACTTGAAAACAAAAGAAAAGGCATCAAAATGGGTTTTGGCAGGGACAGCATTGCTCCTGCAAGTCTAGATTTTCTAAAAATGATTAAAGGGTAAGTCCATTGAAAGAAAAAATATATATATGTTTAGTTTAGTTATTGAAAGGAAAGAAATCAAAATTTGTTTTTTAAAAATAAATAATGGAAATATGGCAACTTTCCATGCTTACGCCAAATCACGGTCGCCAAATTGATGACACACAACGTCATCGCTGCAGTTTTTCAACTTTATTTACGATATTTTCCAAAAACGAATTTTGATTTCTTTCCTTTTAATAACTATAACACATACATTTTTTAAATTTTTCACTTCTCTTTGACATTAAAAACATGAGCACTAGAGAACTTGCAGTTAACATTTTGCTAAATTAGTAATTTTTAATTTTGTGGCAGATTTAAATGCTCAGGGTGTGAGTGGAGTTTGCCTTTCCCATATTTAAACATGCCATTTCTTTTGCTTACACGTTATTGAATACCAACTGCAGTAGGCCTATAATACAGCACACTTAAGATTGCCTTTAATAGTAGGGGGAAGGTGGGAACCTTGGGACAGTACATTTAAAAATTCCCGCCTTCTATGTATAGCTTTGGTGCATCATTAC
>JAQIXP010000257.1:0-30159 GCA_034700285.1 Proteroiulus fuscus | reverse complement strand
TACTTCTAACTTTTAGGGATGATACCTTGTTGGATATTCGCTACTCTTCACTTCTGTAACTTTAACAATTATTGGTTATCCTATAGTAAGTTCTGTAACTTTAGGTTAATTAGGGACACTTCCAGGATTACAATGGTTCGCTTATCTCATTTTTGACAAATTGGCTCATTCGCTACTTTTGAATTAAGCCATTGAACTGTACTTCTTTCTTTCAGTGTTAATTCTTATTGTGATCTCTTACTTTGGTTGGATAAGGCCTTATCGGCTTGGATTTCATTGCGATGATCAAGGACTGATGTATGAATTCCATGGAGATAGTATATCAATTGGAGTGTTACTACCTTTGGTCTTCCTTGGTCCAATTGTCTTTGTAAGTACAGGTAATTTTAGCAGTTATTGTGATTTGACCAGTTTTTTTTACTGAAAGTCTTGAAATAAATTACTTGAAAATGTTTAAAAGTGACTAAAATGCATTGAACAGCACTGAGACTTTTCAGTGGATGATTCTTTGTTTTTCTAGACTATTTAGACTGATATAATATTTCAGTCTTTAAATTTATAAATAATCTTAATGGAATTAAAAATATATCTTTATTTTTGACTAGTAATTAAAAATGTAATTTAATTTCTAATGCAGTGATTTTTTTTGGAATTTTCAAATGGACATTGAAGTTTTCCTAAATTTTTCAATTTGACATAATCACCAATTTTCAATTTATTTACTGAATTGGATTTTGATTAATTTATTATTGCTGCAAACGTTTACTTCCCTCTCCCAGTCACAAAAAGTTTGCAAACGCCCTTCCTCCCTCCCATTATGTGGACGACCCCCTATATCTAGAGTAAATTTCAGGGAAATGGAGCTTTAATGATAGGTTCTTCGCTCAGAATAAAGAAAAAATCTAATGATAATCGATTTGAAAGTGAATTAATGTCCACTTCCTCAAAAAAATGGAAGAAATAAATCATCTGGAATTTTAATAAGCCACTTTTCTCACTTAATCCCTCGTGTCAATTTATTTTAATTTGAAACTTTATACGCGGTAAAAAAAAAAGCATTTGATAAAAGTTAGGGTTTTCTTGCTTTTGAAACAAAAAATGGGACAAAAATTAATTTTTTAAATATTAATTCGTTTACGTGTTTTCAGATATTTCTCATTGAAATCAAACGCCATCGACCGTTTACGTATCTACAGAAAACTAACGATGCTCTGACTGCAGTGTCCGAGAAACGCTTTAAGTTTTACTGGAGATGTTGTATTCAGGTGTACATGAGCTACTTTTATGGCTTGATGTGCAACCTTGCCCTTGTGGAGTTTTTAAAAATGTCCATTGGCGGACTGAGGCCACACTTCTTTGACTCTTGCAAGCCGGATTTCACTGCTATTAACTGCTCAGAGGGGTAAGAATCTATTAATTTCTTTGGTATATTACCTGCACTCTGTAAAGTGATTCTGTACTTTCTTATATTTTTGAGCTTGCCCCATTTTTCCTATAATTTCCTATATTTCCCAAAATTTACAAATTTACAAAATTAACAAAGTAATTTTTTGGTATATTTTGTGCTCAAATTTTCTCATTATTTTTCTACCCTACTCTTACTACTGTTGATATAAAAACAACATTATTTACTAGCTTTTTACAGCCTGTACCAGACAATATGTCCTGGTGACCATCTAGAATAAGTCAAACATCAAATAATAATGAAATAACTGTTTTTCTACTGCATTTTTAGGTATATTACAAATTATACTTGCACAAATTATGGGAACATTGCACTTATGCACTTTTATGACATATTCAAATCTTTTCCGTCCGGACATGCAGCCTTATCTATACACATGTCCCTATTTCTATGCGTAAGTTAGCATTTCCATTATGCTATAATTTTTTTGTTTATTAATGTTTTTTTTCATATTTTTTATTTGAAATTATTTTATTTATTTTAGTTTTACATTCATAAACAACTTTTCCCCTGGCCGACCTATTTTTCAACGGCCATGGTTCAAGTTATTTTGTTATATTGGGCAGGGTACTGCTCAGCGTCCCGGGTGTTGGATCACAGGCACCATTGGTGGGACGTATTGACCGGTATCATATTGGGAATAGTTTCCTCTAGCTATTCGGTAATTAGGTTTACTCTATCCAACTAATATCGCATTCACCTTGTATGGCTGCAATTCTTTGAATTTTCATGCTGGGCCATTACTCGGTAAAGTGAATCATTTCCTTAACAAAAATAAACAAGGGATGTCAATTTGCCATAAAAGTATTCGTTAATACTTTTATTTCGTTAATATAAAATTTGACTTTTTTCATTAGTAACTTAAATACACTAGAAATTAGGTAGGTCTACAAAGTGATTTGTATTGTATACGATAATTAGCATTTATCTAAAAATCCATTTGGAACTATTTAAAATGTACCTTCAGAATGGGCTTATTACTAAAGGGAACAAAACCCCAAAATAAATATTTATAAAAAGATAAAATACATTGCCATTTAAATAGAAAATTGTAATACAGTGTAGTTTTAAGTTCTAAACCAAGTGATAATTGTTTTTCTTTGAATAATTTCAAATACTTTCAAAGGGACCCTTGTCACGTGTGATCACATGAACTTAATTTCATTCATAACAACTAAATATAAGTTTATGTAGTAATTTATACAAAATACTGTTAAAGTAATGCCTGACAAAAATTTAATTTGTAATTTTATTTCATCATTATGTTTTTACTTGCATGTCATTGCAAATGTTGTTGAGTTTTTGTTTGGTTAAGTTTTATAAGCTAATAGTAATTGAGATTTGATTTGAAATTTGCATTTTGAAAATAAATAGATTTAAAGTTTTTTTAATATTCTCTAAAATTTACTAGTGAACCTGTGTTCTGTTATTTTTTTGTTTATTTTTAATTCGTATTTAATTGGGTTAATTTAGTTTTCAAAAAAAAATAATGATTTCCATTAATGTAAGGATAAGTTTTAAACAAATTGCATGTACTTGGTAATTTATTTGCTACTTTCTGTTACGGCCAACATAAGTTATTGCAGGTAGTTTTAATGTGCCCTACCCATAACAACCCAGCAAAATAAGTTCCACATTAAACTGTAGAATTTCTAATATTTTTCTAATGTTAAACGTGCAAACAATATTATGCATTATCAAAGAAAAACTGCAGTTTTTGTTTAAAAATGCATCCAAAATGTTTAAATTTAATGAGAAAATTGTTTTGCTGGAAATTTTTTTTTTAAATTTAAGGTGTTTTTTTCCCATATTGTTTTACAATTTATCATTTCAACATGAATTCTCGTTGCATTTTGGTCTGTTTTGCTGTTTTTGTCATTGCTATGCATCTCCACCTGTAGCCAAACTCCACTTCAACTCTTTACTTTTTTTTACCTTTTTGCTAATTGCTTTTTTGTTGATATGATCTGCTGTTATTCTCTACAGATGTATGTGCATATATTTCACCTTAAATTATGTGAGTAATAAGTTTTGGGTTCTTTTTCAAGGTTTAGAATAAATTAAATGGCATGTGTTGCATGTTAGTTCTTAGTTGTGAATAGTCATATCTTTTCGAGAGGGTGTAAATGGTGTAGGAATGATCAAAGGATTTAAAAATGTATTAGTCCATGTTATTGACAGTCTGGCATGCTTTTTTCCAATGATTATTTTGGTGTGTTTTGCTTTTTGGTTGGTTCATGTAAGCCTGCAAGTTCTGCTTTCTTAGCTAAGTTCTTGAGAAGCAAAAATAAAAGTTTGTGTATTTTATTTTGTAGGCAATGTTGTTGTGGTGGAATCCTCTTCCGTGTAATGCTCAATGTTCCTCACCAAGTAGTCAAAGCCTTTTAAATTCGAGACAGAGCTACGAAAGCAACTACACCACTCGAAGATTGCTTTCTAGTCAAGCATCTCAAACCACGGATTTAGGAGAATCCCTCAGCTTGTCCAGTCCGACAGAATATAATCATGTGGCGGTTTAAACGGTGGTTAGCGAGGTACATTTTACTTCCCTCTGGACATGTGTGTACATTTTATGATTGGGGATTGTACAGTTTCATACCTACAGGGAACCAATTTTCAGTTTTGTACTTTTACCCATTCTCAAATATTATCAAAAGGACCATATTGATATTACTGGCAATTTTTAAAGAAAATTCTTGGTGTGTAAGAGTACAAACTAAATTCATCAATATACATTTTCCAATTTCCAGTTAAATTAATTGGGTTTGCACCCAGTGATCCTCTAGTTCCAATTTTTTCAAGTCATTTTAAAATAACCAAAGATATAACATGATTTTCATGGATTTATAGTAATTAAATTATCGGGACCAATGATATATATTTTCTTCAATCCATCTTGGGGATAAACTTTGATTATTTTTGCATGTTAGTCCATGCAGTGGATTTGCTATGTAAATATGGTAAAAATTGAGATGTAAAGATTTGTTAATACATTTATTGTGTGTGGAATTATTTACACAAAAACAACAAAGTTGAAAGGTGATTACTGACTTATGTTTGGGGATTGTAACTAACTGATCTGTAAAAGCAGATAAAACGAGAAAATGTTAGGTCATGCAAGGCAAAATGGCTAGTATTTAAAATGTTTTTCTCATACAGTAAATGAAGGCTTACATTTTTGCAAAATAATGTGATTGTAGTTTGCAGTGTGCTTTACAAAAAATTGAAATGTCAAAATATATATATATCATGAGTTTCTTTTATTTTAAAAAACATGACAGTAATAAAAGTTTGGCAGTACAAAAAAAATAGTTAAATTTAAGCAGCCCTGTGTACAAGCTGTATAAAAAGGTTTGCAGTTTTTTAAAGATATATTTCAAAGCAATAAATGCAGAAAGAAAATTTAAAAACACAACTGTAGGCTAAATTATGCAACATCCTATTCCAATATTAAAAGGTATTTATTTGACCTAGGGCAATTTATCTTACTAAGTTTCCTGGTAATATTTCAAAATGTTGTATCCTTTATGAAATTATGAATGTGCAATTCTATTCAATCTTAGTTAACATTCTTGGGAGTCGAGAGGACGTAAACAAGCTCTTATTACATTCATTGTTCAGCAGTTTATTGCGTCTTTATTCCACTTGAGTCTTCTGTATAGCTGGTAAGCATTTAGTCTTAATTAAATTAGTGCAAAATATTTTTATAGGAAGAGAAAGCTCTATTTTAGTTTATTTAAAACTGGACTTTGACTAATATTTCCATTTTTAGCACTGCAATTTCAAAATGCTCAAGTTAATCTTAATTCTTACCCTAATTTTGACTGTTTATCAAGTTGCCATCGTGCATGCCTATAGCCGTGGTATGTTCTTAATTTTAAACTACATTTGAGCTGGAATTGCATTTTGTACAAGAATCTTACGCTGTATTTAATTCCCTTAAATTTATATCTTTAATAGGAGACCAAAATCGTTTGTGTTTGCTGCCTAAAGTAACTGGCCCTTGTCGAGCTTATTTTCGCAAATGGTATTATAATATGCAGGAAAATGAATGCTATCCATTTATTTATGGTGGATGCCAGGGAAATGGAAACAACTTTTCTTCATATAGGAAATGCATGACTGCTTGTTCTTAAAAATATGATGCAAATTCACATGGATTATTTACTAATGGTTTATACTTAATTTTAAATGTAATATGTTCATTTTTTAAATTCACAAATCACTATTGTGATTAGCCTCAATTAACATGATGTAATTAAATTTAAATTTAATTAAACAATTTTAAAAATGTATTAATTAACTATTTAGTCTATTTCACCCACATGTATGGAGATTATAGATTTTTAGTGCATAAATTAAGGCTTAATTATTCTTTGCGTAATACTCAATACAGGTCTAAAGGCTGGGCCGAGTAATTAATTCAGCCATATGATCAAAAGTCAAATAAAAACTTGTTCAACTCGGTTAAAACAAACTTTATTACAAAATAGCATATGCTTGTTGCAACTTGCAAGCATCATCTATGTGGATAATGCAGTTTAGAGTGGTTTGTTCATAAGAATTTCTTTAATTATTGAAGCGATTAAAAGCAGGCATGTATGCTTTTATTTTATTTCTGTAAATATTGTCTCATTTTATATTTGAAAATATAATGAAAATCAAGTGTATGAAAATAAGTCGAGTTTATTTAAATTGTGTGTAGGTGGCGTGGCTCATTGGATGATTTCAAGGCGTGGCAAGTGGAATGCACGTGCGTTACGTGCATGGGCGTGTCGAAGAAAGTTATTTTTTTTAAAGTAAAGTTTTTGAAGTTGTGCAAGTTTATAACGTTCTTTGATACAATTCAGGCAAGGTTTAGGTAAGCTAATATCAAAGCTGTTCATTAATTTACTGTTCTTTTGATAGACCAGCTGGCAAGCTAGTGTTTGTGACTTGCTGGAAGTCGAGCCCGACTGGCTGTGTAAGAAATTGGCCGAACAGTAGTGCACACTCGCGGTCAGGGCCAGGGTTAATCCAAGAGCTGACAATAGCTTAAATATATATTATTAAATGAATCCCGAATCATGTGATACAGTACTTAAAGCTTGTTGGACCTTTATATAGCACAAGGTTGGTTGGTACATTCTTCTGACTATACCGGCAAAATTGGCAAATGTTTATTCTGTATTGGGGCTCAATCATAATGCATGCAAATCACATCTTATTCATCCATGATTTGACCAATGCTGGTACATGACTGGTGGTATAAACAAGTGCATTGAGCACCATGCATTTACGAACAATAAATGCACCTTTAAATTATTAAACATGGCAGCGTTGTAAAATACTCAGTGAATGAACTTGAGTATGTATATGATTGAAACGTAGACTAATATTTATTGTTATTCCAAGATTGATACATCATGGATTTGCCTATTGGAATCAAACCTCCCATTCCAGCTGTTTGAGGGAAGCTAGGTAATATAACTACGCTACTGAAAGTTTTTTCTTGTTTGACGACAATTTAGGTCGGGAGACCAATTAAAAGTTAATTACCGGTTACCAAATCTGTAAACATGCCAAATTGGGGTGTTTATTCTTCGAGTGATTGATTCCACACTATGGCATGTTGTGGAGCGCAAGAAAATGGCGTAAGTTTCCCTTTCTATAGCATACTCAAATTGTTTTACTTTTATCATTATGATAATTGTGTTTATGCTACAGGGCAGTGAGAAACCAGTGCGTACCTGTACCGACGTATGCTGGCTCATCATTTTTTTAATATTTATTATCGGAATGGTAATACTTACCTTTATAGACTCATGAGTATATTTTTGCAACAGTCCTGTGTTAGGCTCTTTTAAATAATTTCAGGTTCTTATTGCTACATTCGCATATGTTTATGGCAATCCTCAAAGACTAATTTATGGCTATGACAGTTTTGGAAATGTGTGTGGAGTACAAAATGATCCCTTGAATAATGTTTCAAATTCTGGACAAAATCTTACAGACCAAAGGTTCTTAATTCTTTTTATTAACGGTAGTTGGTCTTCATAAATGCATGATAATGATAAATTGATCATTATCATTGCAGATACTTATTTTTCTTCAATTTATACGATTTGGAACATTCTTTCAAAATATGTATCCATCAATGCCCCGATTGGCAGCTCGATACTTATGCAGATCTAGAAAAATTTTATCAAACTACTGGCTCGCAGCTGTGTTACTATAACTTGAGGAATTCTACTTATAACACTAGTCGCTCTGAATGGCAGAATTGGTCCTGCCCTAATCTTCCTGTATACCCCAGGTATTTGAATGCCCTTTTCCTAGCAGCTTTTATTTTTCAAGTTTTTTTGTGCTAATTTTATAAGTCAAATTAAATGTTGCAGTTCACCTGTTTTGAACCGGTGCGTTCCTCGAGCGATTACGGACTTGCCCCGAAACCTCATCTATAATATCCATGGGTATTTGAACAACGTGGACTTGTTACAACAGATAACATCGGACATTTATTCATCTTCCAAAGAGTTGGTGATTTTGGCAGCTGTTGCTTGTGGTAATGCTTAGCTCGTGTGCCTCAAATTTTTAACTAAAATTATTCAATGAAGTCCCTAAGTCAGCTTATAATGAAAATTTGCTAAGCATTCAATATTGAATGTAACCCCCATTAAAAATAAAAGGAAAAATAAAAAAAAAATGATTGCCATTTTTCCAAATGCATTGAGGTCCATAAGTCCTATTACAATGTTATGGAGTAACCACTTTTGATTCATAAATGTATTTTTGTGGTTTTCCATAGTCCCTCCATGTAGTTTTTAATTTTTTGGCTTGACAATATTGAGGCCACTCCATAGCATCGTAGCCAGACTTATGGACCCAGAGACTTGGACTGGAGATTCAAAGAATGTTCCCCAGTGCCTCAAACATTGCCTATGCGTGGAAAAGGGCCCAGCGACAGGTCGTTCCCAGGCACTAAAAATCCTGTGTTGTTTCATGTACGGACCTTCCCATATGATTCACAATAATATTACCAGAAAGTTATTTGTTCTTACTCAGTTCTATCAGCAACGTTAATTCTTACAATTCATCTTCTGGTGAAATGGATCTTCTGCATAATTTCAACTATTGTTAGCCTCGCTTGTATAGGTAGCTATTACAATTAAACATTGTTTTTACCCTGCACATAAATTTGCATTTGTAATTAGCTGTCATTAATTCTTTGTTTCAGCTATTACAAGTGTCCTGTGGTGGACGTACATGGACCTCAAACAGCAGCTGGACGCCATCCAAATGGACGAAATGCTCGAAGAGATGGTGCGCAACGAGCGGGCTTTCTTGGCCTACTCCATTGGAGCTACTATTGTGACCGTGAGTTTTTTAACATAGCTATTTGTCCATTGGTTTTCCTGACGGTTACCCGTGTAACGAGGCAATTTCTCTTCCATGCAGGTAATTTTACTTATCTTGATGCTATGCATGAGGAAAAACATGCCTGCAATTACAAAGCTGTTTGAAGAGTCTGGCAACTGTATGCTAGAAATGCCCTGTCTGTTCTTTCTTCCATTTTGGACAATGATGGTCTTATTTTTATATTTCATTTTTTGGATATCTGTCATTATGTGCTTAGCAACCGCTTGTAAGTACTCATTTAATTCTGTTACAAATTAATTTGGAAAAGTCCTTTTAAAACTGATAAATGAAAATGTCCCAATTAATAAAAACATTTTCATTAGTCCATCCTAGCAAAGAGGAAATTGTGGTTCCAGTGAGAAATGCTTCTTCGTTTTCATCCTTTACTTTGCAGGTAGGCTTCCTTTCCACATTTTTTAAAATTATAATTGAGATTAATTTCATAAAATAAAAGTAGCTAACAAGTTTATTTTTTTATTTTTAGGGAATCAGTTTCCTTTCGATCGAATACATCAATTCAAGTTGGGTGAGATACATGTGGTGGTATTATGCCATCGCCTTAATTTGGGTCTCCGAATTTATCCTAGCATGCCAACAAATGGTCATGGCAGGTGCAATTGCCAATTGGTACTTTGCACCGTAAGTTGTAGTTATTTACGCTCTTGATGTTGTATTTTGTCTTTAAGAGCACGAGGATCTAAGTTTCATTTTTGATCTCTAGCGATCGTGAAAAGCTCGATTGCTCGATTTGGAAATCGGTCGTCAGATTGGTCACTTATCACATGGGGTCAGTGGCGAAGGGAGCCTTTCTCATCACAATTTGCAAGATTCCTCGAATCATTTTAACTTATGTACAAACCTGGTAAGAGAATTTAATGCTAATTTTGCTATAACAACATGATTAACGCTACATTACTCTAATTTGGTGGTTCTGCAGGTTAAAAAAGTCAAAAGACAATGCGTGCACAAAATGCTGTACTGCATGTTGTTGTTGCTGTCTTTGCTGCTTTGAAAAATTTCTTAAATACATTAGCCATAATGCTTACACGGTTGTAGGTAAATAAATCCGCTGAAAACATGCTAACTGTGTAGAATAATGAGAAGTTGTCATTAAAGCGAAATGTATTTATATTGTAGCTTTGGATGGATGCAATTTTTGTCCAGCTGCAGAGGAAGTACGTATTTGTATCAAAATTAAATGTTAAATTTGGCATTCTTCATTTTCTCGCTTAATTTTTATTTTCTCGTTGTTTAGGCATTTGAAAGTATAGTCAAAAATTCCGTTCTGGTAGCTACACTTAACAGCGCTGGAGATTTCGTCCTTTTCTTAGGCAAAGTTTTGGTGACAGCCCTGACCGGTATCATTGGACTGCTAGTCATGAAAGTAAGCATCCCCTGCATAAATGGGTATAACGTACAGCATAATGTTCTGATAGTTCTGTTTTCTACTTGTAGGACAACCCTAATTTGCATTTTTATGCTATTCCTATTTTTATTTCGTGCATTCTTGCTTTTTTTATTGCACACTGTGTCATTTCACTATACGAGGTAAGTTCTGCTCCAGATTCTTTTCGACTTTCGAAGCCCACTTCTAAACTGCTAATTGGGATTATTAAATTGCAGATGATTGTAGATGTGCTAACGTTGTGCTACTGTGAGAATAGCGACCTTGCCCCTAGCTCTCTCAGGGTAATAATTTTTTACTTTACAGTGTTTAAACAGCATTCCAAACTCTTTTAAATATAGTTTTCCAACAATTTTGTACTATCTTTTGGATGGCAATTCCAGCGTCTAATTACAAAGGTGTTGGGGGAATAGAGGAAATGAAAAGATTATTGAATGTCTACTTTTTGAATGTTAATTTGATGACTTATGTTTAGATTATTCTGCATAGTTCCTAGTTTATTAAATTTAAAGAATGGGTTATGGTGGTCACATTGACATCTTTTTACCATTCATAATATTCGTTTTATTTTGCAATTTTCGAAGGCATCCTTCTGCAAGGTAGAAGAAAATGAAAGCGGAGATTTTGAAATGCGAGATTTGAACGATGACGACATTTACGAGTAATCGAAGAATCAGCACTTGCCTATAATGCCACGAATTACTAATGGTAAAATGCGCAGCTTATTTTTTATTAAACCAATGCATGGCCACATTTTTAAATTTTACACCCATTTTTACAATGGTGAACCTGATCATGTTTGTTAAAGTTATTGTTAACCAAGATTTGCGTACACACGATAGATTTTAATATACCTATTTGAATGAAATTTTATTTTTTAATTAAATACATCATTAATTTTAACTAATTTTATGTATTATTATGATTATTCACTTCCATGTCGCCAAAGTAATGACTAAACTTTGATAATGCAGCTTGTCCTATGATCACTTCCATTAATATGTATTGACTGTCCTCGTCGGGAATTACTGAGCTAACCGCGGCCTCTTTGTATAGCCATCTAAAAAGAAAAGATCAATTTTTAGCATGCAGATCTTTTTTGCACCTTGTCTACGAGTTTACCTGGCTTCTTCACCACCGTTAGGTACTCGAAAGACTCTCTTCTCCCTGAAAGTTGTTCGCATCAATCGTTCCTGAACGAGTTCTTGTAGTTCGATCAACCCAGTCCCTTCGGTAGTCGATGTCAGTATGCAATCACCATAGTCTATACCATCCTCGGCCCTAATTAATTAAACACAAAAGCATAAATGACTTGCATCATTTTAATATTGTTTTCTTTGCTCGGATATAATACTGAGAAATTACTTTAAAATCAAGTCAATCTTGTTGCCAACTTCTAAAATATTATCAGACAGCTCCTTGGACAAGCGTAACTGTTTCAAGGTTTCAATAACACAGTCCCGTTGGCTTACTGTGTTCGGGTGGCTTATGTCACGTATGTGCACTATTAAATCCTGAAATGGACTACGTGACTGTAGTATTCGCATCAGTCACGTCTTATTCATTTTTAAAAGTAAAAATTTTGGAGATAATCACGGCTTGAGCAGCATCTTCTAAAGTGGCTTGAAATGCATCAATTAAAGTGGTTGGAATATCCGAGATGAAGCCAACTGTGTCCACGTAGATGACCGGCATCCTGTTAAGCAAGTAACCTCCGTGTGCCGTGACATCTAGCGTTGCAAACAGCTGATCGACTGGTTGCATGGCTTTGTCCCCAGTCAACGCCTTGATCAGAGATGTTTTCCCTGTTTCAAGAATTGCCCGAGAAGTTTTGGGTAGCTTATAATAGAAAATTGTCCCAAAGGAAGGCAAGAAACTGTACATCGAATACTGGGAATACATCTAACCTGAATTTGTGTACCCAACTACGGCTACAATCGCTACATCTTTTTTCACGCGACCTTTCCTGAGCAATCGCCTGTGCACTTGGACTTGCTCGAGTGCATTTTTCAACTTGGTCTCCCTTTCCAAAAGCAAACGTCTTTTAAGTTCTAAAAATGTTTCTCCAGAACCTCCAATGTGCCGTGCATCACCTCTCGGCTTTTCGTGACCACCGACAATGAGGCCTTTCAACCTGGATCTGAGGGATATATCCAATACGCTTTATAGCTTTTATAATTATTGGTTTTTTAATTTGCAAAAATGTTCACCTTATATGTGGAATTTCTGCAAGAGCCACCTGCAGTCTAGCTACACGTGTTTTTGCGTGGTCTTTGAAGATCTGCAGCACCACACCGTATCTATCAAATACTGGAATCCCGAGCAATTTTTCTAATTCAGTGTGCTGCAAACCCGTGAGCATGTCCACGTTGACAAATGCTGCTGAAACTTGCTTGTTCGGGACAAGTTTGTCTCTTAGTTTTTCAGCATTGCCCATGCCAAAAACCTGTTTCTGAGCAATGTTCTTGGTGGCCAAGATCACCTAATTACAAATGAAATTTCAATGGCCAATTTTTAGATTCTGTTTCTTTTACACGTGCACTCGTGTTTTCAGTTAAAAGTTTATAACCTTGTCAACTACTTTCCAGTTATGAAGTGTTTCTATCAAAGCTATTGCTTCACCCATTTGATATTGAATGGCAACAGGTGAGGGGGGTTTTAAACCAAATACACCTTTGAGGACCGGTTGAATTAGGAATATTCGTTGGCCTGCACCAGGTATTGAATAAATCATACGGGTAAACTGATCATGATTAGCATCTTTCAAAATGTTGTCAAACTCGCGGGTCAAATCTGATTGATCTAGATCTTCAGTCACGTAAGTTTGATTGACTGCAGCAGTGAGAAAATGCTGTTTTTTGAATTCTGTATTTATAAAACCAGATAAGCTGGGTATGTTAATTTTGAAAACGGTGGGGCTATGGGATATATTGTAATGCAAGTTACCGGTACAACAAAGCCTGGAGAATTTAAAGGCAATCATTTTTGTATGATAATCAGGTTCGGTCTGTCGTGGATATGGCAAACTGTAGGCGCCACCTAGTAACAATTTCTCTGCCGCGTCCTTTCATGGAGGAAGCGAAGTTGCACAGGTCGTTATTATCAAGCACGCATTTGTTAGTGCAAAATGTTCAAAGAATTTACCCTTGCCTTTCCATTGGATGGATTTATGGAGTAGGCTTTCTGCGCTACCTGGTTGAGACGGTTAACGTTATATGACTGGTCGGCCATTTGCAGGCCATTCGCATTGTTGACAACGGCGTGCATGGTGGGAAATAGAAATGCGAAAGATTGCTCCGAATTGTGATGAATTTCTAAAATTAAAGGACAAGGTAAGCATTGTTACTGAAATTCGTCTTCAGACTGAAATTGTTTGTCGATAATTTAAAAAAAAACATTGCACGTTGTAGAAGTTAGCATGGCCATATGATATGACATGGCTTTCTGTTTGATATCGCCGACAAACTTGGTATGCAGATTTGCGGCATTGAAGGTTCATTACGTGTGATAAAACATGTAAAATATAGTGCAAATATTGTTCAACAGCATTGTTTGATTATTAATAACTAATATCCTGGATGAACGCATTTAATTTTATCCCAAATGTGGCCAAGGGCACGTGTGTGCATTCCAGCGTCCAGTATGCGATTTGAGCGGCAATGATGTAGGCCTAGTTATTTCAGAAAGACTACAAGCCTACAGTCTTTTTTTGTCTTCTCTCTTATGACTCATAGCAAACAATTTACAGCAAATAATAACATTGCGCACCTATATCAATTAAAACTACTGAAAATACCATGCAAATAAAAGAATGTAAAAGGGAATGTTTAGATAACAGAATTACACATGAGGCACTTGGTTAATCTGTCCAGGGTCATTTTTATCTAAAGATTTATATAAAGGTGCACTGTCCGGAAGAAATTTTTGTTTCAAAATGTGGCTCATCAGTGTACGTGCATATTTCAGCCAAACATATGAGTGGCTCGTGCAGCGAGCCCCATTTTCAAACAATTTTTTTTTCAGTACAGTGCAGCTTTAATGCAACAAATTTGTTTTGTGCCTGCACTTTTTATTGCATCAAAAGGGATGTTCCATTTGCATGCTTTACCATAAGAAATTAAGGAGGTTGGAGCTACACGGGAATCTCCACAATTTTAAAAATCATAATTTACTTTATTGAAGTGGTTGACATTTCAATACACCGTAAGAAATAAGTTTAATTACATGAGTAAAGTGTCATGTGCAATTTTACAAATGAACTTACGCTAGTGGTTCGGTCATGCAGGTATTTCGACTTGAGTTATTAGCCTGCACTAATTCAGAATTCACTGTTTTGGCCCGTTCCACACTTTCACATAGTCAGCCTTGTAGAATCTGGATGGAATTGACCATTTCAACAATCTGGTTCTGCATGCCAACAAATTTCTGAAGTACTTTATAGTTAGATCCGCAGTAGCATTGCTTGCACGTTTTCTGTATCAAATCCATTCGGACTGCTCGACCTGAAAATTTATCGATTGAATAAATTCTCCTGAATTGTTAGAAGATGTTGAATCGATGCTCGTTCTTCTGGTGCTCGCTTGATCTCGTTCACTGATATAAACATCCGAACTGCTCCTAGTCTGATACACTGGCCTGCCTAGTTCATATTCTGCTGGAATTGATACACGATCGTTGGGTGGAACTGCAAAAACTGGTTGAAGCAGTAAATCCTTAGCCGATGGCCTTTTAGTTGGCTCCAATTTCAAACACTTCTGAGCCAAACTTCGGGTCGAGTTGGACAGTGTTAGAGGTACGTCAGGTGGTGCAGGTGCCCTCGCAATCTAAAGTACATAGGTATTTTTAGTTATAGTTATATAATGATGTGGTCACACGGTGTATTTGGATACCTCAAAAATGCGTGTAATCTTGCTGTTTGACTGGGTATTTCGACAACTATTTCATACCTTGTCGCATATGACTCATCTCCAAATTACAGACGATTTAAGGCCTATTTTTTCATCTTTTCTATATACTTTTGTGGCTATTAAAGCAATTATTTTCTAATTCATGGTGTACAGCTACTAATAATAAATTCGATTCATAAACAAAACATTGTTATTTTTAACAGATTCCTTGATAATCTGCTTATCATTATGATCCTGCGTTTTTTACAAACCTAAAGTTGTAGTAGATAAGGTGTGAATGCCAATTTAGATAAAAAACTCACCATGTGCCATCATAATAGTAATCAATTGCTGTGCAAGCATCCCAGCAATGTAAAGCATTTGTCAATTAACGAGCCAGTTTTACGTACCTTATACATGAGCTGGAAATAATTTGTCACTGGAGTGGTTTCGCTGCTCCAGGGATGATTCGCTGTAGCCATTTCAATAACCACACAGCCAACACTCCAGATATCGCTCGATCGACCATAATTATCGCCACGGATAACCTAAGCAGATTAAAAACTGAAAGGGTTATCTGTTTGTCAATCCCAAACTTGTTAGTACAAGTGTATGGCCCCTTACTTCTGGAGCCATGAAGGGCAGAGTGCCAATAACTTGCCCTTCAAACTCTCCTTCACCAGTTGCCTGAGCATTCAGACGTCCGGCCGTTCCGAAATCACTGATTCGGACATGCTTGCCACTACCATCAACTAAGATGTTTGCACCTGCCATTAAAAAAAAAAGTAAAGATGGACTGGTGACGTATTGGGCACCAACATCAGTCAAACTAGCTTGCCTTTTAAATCCCGATGAATTATTTGTTTGTCATGCAAGTACACTAAGCCTGTTAATACTTGCTTAAGGTATCGAATGATGACATACTCATGAAAATGTCCAAATTTAGTCAACAGGGATGCAACTGAGCCACCTGTTAAAAATATTGAATATTCATCTTTACTTAGTAAGTAAGAATTTACGACATTCCCTGCAATAAGTTTCACAGAAAACTGCAGCATATCAGCAGTTTTTCTGAGGTCAAAAGTGCAGAAAATCGACTATTAATAAGAGCACGTAACGATGGTCAGAGTAACTGAGAAACACTTGGGACTTTTATTTAAGGGATTTTCTGGCATGCCGAAATCATTATGTACTTTCAAGATTACTTCGAGGTGAGTTTATGCATTTTACCTGGCATCCATTCTAAGAAAATATTGAAATGACTTCTTTCTTGAGTTGCTCCTAAGATCCTGACAATATTTGTGTGGTTAAGATGTCCTAGAAGCTCGATTTCCTCTTTGAGACTGCTCGCATTCACAGCCTCTGTACCAATAATGGGCACCTGATTTGTACAAATTCTACATCATTCCATTGAAATTGGAACTTTCAGGTTATAGCCTCCTCTGTTAAACTTTTACATAAATTATTTTGGGAGATTTCGGAGCAAATGGCAATGAAATATTTAACCGTTATTTAACAAAAAAATAAAAAAATGTCAGTGGCGATGTGGAGGTAACTTTTCCGGGCTAGGTATATTCGGGATTTACCTGTTTAACTGCCATTAGAGTTCCGGTGACCACATCCAGAGCCTGGTAGCAGACTCCGAACTGACCTTGTCCCAGCATTTGATCTATACGCCAGTGCTCGCCTTCCTTATAATTCTGATTTAACAAAATAGGAAATTCGCTTTGTCATTTGAAAAGATTTTTTACTGTTTATGAGTTGATCATCACCAACTTACATTTGAGTCTGAATATATTGAGATTCGTTTATCTATATGTACATTGTTGAAGGCGGGAATATGAGGAAGACTGCCCGTTCGCACCATGCTCCCATTGACATCTTCCAAATCTTCCTTTGCGGCGGGTTTGCTGGCAACTGAATGATAAATTTGGTTATACTCTTGCTTATTCAATTTCCAGGAGTCTGTGTAGACTGACCACTTGTCGTATACAGGCCCTAGCTAATGTTTTCCCATAATTATTAAAAGTCCCATATATTTATTTTTCAATATCCTACTTATTCTTGTATTTGTAAGCAGGGTAAAGTAGGCATGATTTAACTTATTTTTCAGGGAGGACTAATTCTGATAAAATCTGTCAATTGATGATAATTATATAGGTGTAAAGATTTTGGCAATTTTTTTTGTAATAGGCCTACTATTCCGCATGTTTTGGAATCTATAGATATCCTCATTATTATTCTTATTAGTTCCTAATATTTTAAAAAAATCTTTAAATAAGAATTTACTAGTTTTGGGGTGACAGTGATCATATTGGTAACATTTGTAAAATATAGTGTGCTGGGATCAAGTTTAATTAGCCTAGAATTCTACAACATAGGCCTACAGTGAGCTGTAATGATGCTGTGTGTAACCGATATAAGTAGGCGTACGTACCGTACTTAAAGTTTGACAGTAAGATTTAATCGTAAGGTAAAGTCAGTATTTTCCTTATAATTAAAGTTTTACTGTTCCTTTATCCAACATTTGACGATATACTTTTTAAACTAGCCAGGGAAATATAATGCTATAAATTTAATAATAATAAAAAAATATAAAAGTGGATTCTTAAGTTGAAATAATTCACACCAGGATAATTTCAAAAATCCTAAAAAGAATTGTTGAAATCTTTGAAATAAATCGGTTGCAAAATACTGAATTGCACTATTTTATCATTGTAGATAGGCTACTACATTTTAAAGCTGTATAACAATCCTACATTGTTGTTTTAAAGGCCAATAATTCTTATAATAATTTTAAAATTGTAAGTGGTCAGCCTTAACTAGCGAGTGTGGTACTTACAGAACTTGCTTGACGTCGACTTTTTCCCCTTTTTATTATCGTTTATTGAGTAAGAATTTTTCCACTTTGAAAATATTCTCACCAATTTAGCCATGCTCGGCCAGTGGCTTTTTAAGCCTGAAGCTTACGTTTTTGCATTGCACTATAACAATATGATCACTTTGAAATTAAGTCTTGTACTCTAGTAGCCTTCCCAAACACATTAGCCGCTATCTTAAATCATTTAGCGGAGAATCCAGATAAACGTTATTCACAGACTTCATAAGTGGCTTAATTAATCCGTTTTCCAATTGAGGAGCTAAATAGTTGTACGTTCTGAAAGTGTCATTATTTTATTACTTGTCGTATTGTACGTCATGGACTACATGCCATTTCGATACAATCGAAATTCACTATCTTAATAGTTGATTGCGCTCGTTATCTATTTCTGTTAGTCCTGGCCTTGCTTTACTAACATTGTGCGTGATTTCAGATTGGCAGTAGATATCGAGACTCCTTTTCTGATGAAATGATTTAAATTTATACGTTTAAGTTTTGTAGTTTTGTTTACAGTTACAGTCAGGGGAGATTTTAATTCAGTTAATTTTGGCTTAATCTGTCGAAATTCACTCTTCGATCGTTGGTGGGATATTCCTGGAATTTCTTTAATTGGTCCTCTTATCGTTACCGTACTCGTGATATGACAAGTAGTTGTAAATTATCAAATTTTTAACACAAAGGGTTTCCTAATAACCTGGAAAGTTAGGGAAATGAAAAATGGTAAAGGCTATTCTGGGAGTTAAGATAGATTTTCTATTAAAAGTCAGGAAACCAATTTTAGATCTATATGAAGCATTTAATGTCTCAAGGATTAAGCTGCAGTCCTCATTAAATTACAGTAAAAACAATTTTACAGTTTGGTTCAAGTTGAGATTTATACTTGTAATAGTAAAACAAACTTTATTATTTCAATTTTTCCGTTGGCTTTAATTAATAACTTACAATATTTGTTAGCGTAATGGATTGTACAGGATTAATTTAATACATAAATGCACCCACATATCCCTGAGGAAAGTTATGTGGTGATTGTGAACCCATTTTGCAGGTTGCCGCACTTGTTATGCTATTGTTTTAAAACAGAAATGCTCTTCTGTGAATTTACACCGGGGCTAGTTTTCAATTCTGAAGCATTCATTGTTTTTTTGTTTGTATTGCAGGTTCCACTATACGTAATATCAGTTAATTTAGGGTTACAATTGGCACAATAGATTTTGAATTCAGTCAAGAGGCGAAGTCGGTGTGGCTCCAGTGCATAAGTCTCCGTTATTGTCATCAAAAGTGTTCGTACAATGGCTGACAAGCGGGACAGTGCTTTGGCCGGATTCTGCAACGAGAGCAAGAGGATTATTATAACTTTGAGGTAATGCATTACTTATTAATCGCTTTTAACTACTTTTTTTTAACATGGATTAGCTTACCATTTTGAAAATCCATGAGGTCCAGCCTGGAACGCAACTGGTCGATAGACTTTGTTGGGATGGAAGGGTTGCACTGGTGGAACTACTGGTCGTGGTGGACTAGCGGGTTCTGGTTTCCTACTGGAAATTTTTTTTCGTTAAAATTTGTTATAACTTTAAATAGCAAATGGTAAATTATATTTTTCATTCTAATCCTTACCCATTGGATGATCCTCCTTCTGAATTTATGTGACTAAAACTGAAACTTCTCTGATGGGCGTTCAGCGGCATGGGCTGGAATAAATTACAACTGTTAGGCCTATATTTTCTAACAAACATTTGAATCATTGGCTTAGTCACAATGTAAGTATTTTATAAATTACTCAAAATGCTGTTCGGTGATTTTAGTGAAAGCAAAATTAAGGTGTTACTGAATTTTTGAATTTTATTAATATAATAATTACAAATATTGATGCCCGGTCACATCTATGAATGTCATGACAGATTTTTTTTTAGAAGTAAGTTTCAGAATATCATGAATATTAATAACCTCACAATTTTTCTTTTGTTTTTATATACATTGTATTAACATTTTTATGTGCCTTTAACAGCCTGCATGTGGTCTCATGAGTAATACTTACATCCATCGGGCGCCGCCTGAAATCTCCCTCCAATGATTCACGATACGAATCTTGTCGCCCAACTCCACGATTCCAATTGGTTTCCCCATGACCATTATTCTGGGTAGAATGACTGTTTGAGCTGGCAAAATCGCTATCCCTGCTCTGTCTTCTGCCCTCGTCGAAACCTCTGGGTGGGGGAATTATTCCAGCTGCCCACTGATCCCGACTTGGATCAACTGCAATCGAATGGCGTTGGCCCAAGTTCCACTCCTGTTGTGACGATTTGTGTCCAACATTATGATGAGGTCTGAAAAAACATAATTCAGAAAGCAATCCTTAGAAGGTCCATTATGAGCGTAAAGAGTTACTGAATGTAGTTTACCGATTGTAGTTATCCAAGATGTCTCTATTCTTCGATTGTGGGTTATATCTGGGATTCTGGCTATAATTTGGGTGAAATCTGTCCTCGGGATTTCTGATGCTGTCAAATGGAATTTCGTAGAAATCAGGATAGGTGTGGTCGCTAGGTAAGCTGGGACCTGCCGATAACTTAGAATTTGGCGAAGATGGCCGATGGCCGTTATCGGGAGAAATCCAAACGGAAGTCCTTGCATCTTTTTCGTTGTGATTTCTACCCTGCTGCTGTTGTTTCCTCAAGTACTCTTCTTTTTCGGCCACCTCCGCCAGGTGAGAGTATATTGTCTTCCGTTGTTGCGGGCTGAGCTGCGGCTGGTACGATTGACCGTCGGGCATTCTTCCGCTCGAAAACTTTGCTCCGACTATGGCGCTGCTGCGGTTTTCCTGATGGGGCGACGAGGGAATGGAATAAGGTTTGGGTTGACCCTGGCTCAAACGCTCTGGGGATAGTCGTGCGCCATCGTGTAATGGCAAACTGGACGGTCCGAAGGCCGAGGGGGCTCCATCTGGCTCTTGGCGGGATGGGGCGCGGTCGCCGTGTCTCTCTAAACGTTGCTGCCGACGCATCCATTTGCCGATTCCGCTGAAGAAGCCGGACGATGAACCCGAGGGAGGTGAACCTCCCACGTGCCCATTCTTTGTGTGGGGTTGCTGCGTGGCTTCTTTTGAATTTCTCCCTGGCAGAGATCCGAGCTTGTGTTTGCTGGAATCCCTTGGCAGGGTTAAATCATAATCTTCGGGTGGTATGATGAGAGGCGGAAGGGATAAGTGGCCGCGCTCAGGTCTGGTCATCAAACCTGCCTCTCGTGGTTCGACCACGTTGTTGTTACAGTGATCGCTGTCCTCGTAGACTGGATATTCTCGTGGCAAGGATCTGCTGTTTTCGTAATAGCCGTTGGAGAGGTCCTCGTTTTGGGAGGATTCCAACGAGAGAATTCTCAACTGCTGCCTGATGTCGGCCTTTTCCCTGTCTCGCTTCTTCTGAAATTCTTCTTCCACCTTGTTGACCAGGTCCATCTCTTGCGCACGTTGCTTCTCCTTTACCGCGACCTCTTGAGATAGCTTTTGCTCCAGCTGCTTGCGTTCAATCTGGCGCACGGTGCTTTGATAAGTGAACTTTTTCGGCTTTTTGAATGGGAAATTGTAGTTATTGTGGACGTTTGAGCTTTTGCTTCCCATTCCCAGATCGCTGTATGCACGTCGCTCTATCCCGGTCAGGTCATTGTTCTCTTCGATGATTTCCATGGCCTCGTATTTTGGGAGATAGACAATGTGGCCATTGCGATTGTAACGCATGCCGGGTCCGGCCACGGCTGCCCTGGCCCGTTCCCTACTAAATGCCCTGCCTTCTAGATCCGTGAATGGCTGACGCTCGACCATTTCTGAACTGTTCCTCGGTGCCACATAAATTGGGCCTGATTCGCTACGTGGCAGCCGCTGCTGACCTGGCAATGGCCCTACGTTCGGCATGCTGCTTCGTTCTCTGGGGACCGACTGCTTTTTCTCGATTCTTTCACCTTCGTGTCCGTTGTGAATCGAGTTTGGAAGACTGCGACTCAGTGACCAGTTGTCGTCCAAACTGGTGTGGGGTTCATCTCCCGTTTTGACACGGACGTGACCCTGGAGTACCCCAGAGAGCGATCGTTTCAGCTTGCGTACGCTGTTGTATTTTTGCGGCGAACTCGGCTCTGCATTCTTTGAGTTTTTATTTTTCTTGATTGACTTTCCATTTGCCTTAACTTCTGCGTCAGAGAAATCGTTTTTCACGTCTTTGTCCAACACCAATTGACTTCCATTTGTTGACTTTTTCGACACAAACATGTCTTTTCTCGAAATCAACTTTGGCTGTGTTTCACGTGTTGGGGCGGCCCACACTGAATTGGGTGCCACGTGGTCCCCACTTCCAGCATCGAAATCGCTCGCCAGGTCTTCTTCGGGTGTCCACAATGGTTTTCTGTCTTCGGCACTCTTGTTAGGGGGATCATAGTGATGGGGCGTTCTGGGGTGAGGGTCATGAATATCGGCACTTTCTTTTGCAGCAAAGGGACTTATTGGTGGCGGCAGGTAAACCTCCGGCCTCTGCAAATTATTTAAATTCTGTGCTGTCAGAAGGGGTGGTGGTGGGGGCGGAGGGGGCGAAGGCGGAAGACCTTTTTCGGGTATTACAACCGCGTCAAAGTCGTATGGCACTGGTCCGGGACTACCGGCTCCCGGTGAGATTCCAGAATCGGCCGACTTTTCGTTATTGCTTCTTGGAGGTGCGACTGGTCTTGCCACCCTCAAAATACGGTCTTCAAACACGTCGCCCTCTTCGCCATCGCTGCTGTGCTCCGAACATTTATCATTGATTCCAGCTTCGTCCAGGCTAAATGAACGCCAGACTTGCTGCGGAGAAAATCGGGGCATGCTCTGAAGTCGCTTTGGCAGTGTAGGCCTAAGTTGCATGTTAATGTCCATCTCGTCTTCGCTGGACAAATCTCCGTCATTCATTTTTGCCTGGCTGCTGTCCCTGATGTGGCGTCCACTGGCCAACTTACGATTATATTCGATTACGCCTGCCCTGGTTTCTTTCGTTTTTGCGAAAAAGGCGTCTTGAAGGTGCTCGGATACAGCATCTTTGTCGTGAGGCTCTTTTACGCCTTTTAATGGAGCGTGCTCGACGTTGGATATAATCTCTTTTGAATTCATCGGTCTGAGCTTGTCCTTTGAGAATTGATCCAAATTGCGATTATATTGACTTTGATTAATGTTTTTGCTGAGGATGCTCTCCAGGTTTTCTCTGTGGTCCCGATGCCTGGTTTCTCGCTCTTCTGAAGGTATTCTTGGTTGAGCAACTGGCATGGCCGATCCGGATGGCGTGCGCTGGTGATGGATTTTGGCATCCCCGTTCTCTCTTCGATTCAAACTTCCAGGGAAGGCTTCACGGGTTTGAGGTTGGCTATGTAACTGCGAAGTTTCCCTTCTCTGGCCTCCACCTCCTCCTCCTCCATAGTAATAAGCCTTCCTGTTGCTCGAATCGGTGCGGTTCAAGAAGTCGCGATTCGAGTCTCTGGGATATGGCATGGACATTGGCCGCATGGATTCTCCATTGTTCAAGGACGGCAGGTCGTTGGAGTGATGATGGCGCAATTGTGGTTTCTCCCAGGGTGGCCTGTCTCGGATTCTATCGGACAACAAACTGCTGCTGTTGCTTGGCCGACGTCCCAGTTGGCCATTCTTTCCACTCTGAATGTGCGCCGACGACTGGAGATTGTCCAGCGATTTCACCTCCTTTGACTGTCGCGAAAGTTTTTCTTGCAGTGAATTCCTCAGTGGGGACTGATGCGGCTGCTGCTGATGGTATATTTCTTTGTCGTCGGAACTGCAAGCCAGACTGTCCATGGAACGTACTCGTTTTTGCAGTTCGTAGGCCCGGGTTTTAATTTCGGCCCGATCAATTGACCGAGCTTGCAGTCCGCCATCGGACAGCTTGGTCTGAAGCTGGGGATGGTAAATGCTGCTGTGTGGCTGGGATGGTTTGTTGGAGTCCGGTGACTTGACATATCTTCTTTCACCACCGATATGGTCTCCGGGATTTTGAGCTTTGTTTACGTTTAGCACACTACTGCTGCTTTGATGATCTCGTCTTTCCAAGACGTAAGTCACTGATTTCTCTCTGGAATTCAACTTTGCTGCCACGATTTCTGCATTTAGATTCGCGAGTGGGGGTGGCGAAGGATCGCCGGAATATGGTCCGTTGGAGTTGAAATCCTGACGGGAGGGGGACACTTTTCTGGCCTCGTTTGGCTTCTTCGAGGATGGTTTAAGAAAATTTGCAAATGGCCTTTTCTTGTCTTTAATCGGGGTGGGTCCCTCTTTTCCATATGGATAGGAATGCATCATGTCATCCTCGGAAAAGTGATGTGGAGGCGAAGGAGCCTTGCTCTTCTTTTGCTGTTTTTTCTTTTTCTGATCGGCCGCATGGTTCCCGGATGGATTTCCGGATATGATGCCGTGGGAGTTGAGCAAATCGGGATTGCTGTGGTATTTCTTCCCCAGCGAACCTTTCTCACCACCGGTTTGATGGCCAATGATGCTTTCGTCGTATGACTCTTTAGGAGAACCCTGGACGATGTCCGAACGCCGTTTCATCATCCGCACGAAATCGGCGTCTGTTTCTACCGTCTCCCCACCGGCCAAATGTCGTCCGCTCAATGTGCCGCCATTCTGCAACAGGTTGCCATTGTCCGTCATACGCAGCTTTTGACCTGGGACCCGTTCCGGGAGCACTTTGAAACCCCCATTGTAGTACTTTTGAGCCGCAGCTGCGGAAGATCCGCGGCCCCGACCCTCTCGTGGCAAACTTTGCACATACTGGTTGAGCTGGGGAGCATTGGTTTTGTAGGATTGGTTGCCACTGCCGGAATTTCCCATTCTTTGAAGTGTGTTTGTATGGATCGGATTCACTCGTTAACATCTGCTCTCTCGTTTCTTCTTCTTCCTGCTAGGCAATCCATCTTTCCTGAAAGAAATGAATAAATAACCTAATTAATATATGTACTTTATGGAAGACCCCTTGCCTTCTAAATGTGCTGACATTAAATTGACTTGTCCTGGATAACTTTTTTAAAATACTAAATATTCTTGATTCATTATCGAGAAAGTGTGCTTAGAGCACTGCTTTTTCAACTTTATTGTAATTCAATGGCATATTTTTTCAAAAACAATGGATGTTCATGTTAATTAAGCTAGTGTAAGTAGGACGTTATTACTACTGGAAGTTAGCAGTTCATTTGTTGTATCTCCCAATTAAAATTATTATTCGTTGTTCTCTTTAATTTATTGCATATATTCAGATTTACGAATAGTTCTTCGGAGCTTTGAATGCAGGTGCATGTACTTGCTTGAAGTTTCTGGGAATTTATGAGACTCTCCATTCCAAAAATATAGCCTATATAGGATTATATATTATTTAGTTAAAAATGAATTTAAATGCATGCATTGTTCAGGGCTGCAGTTGAAAGTCAATTGACCATTTATTTACACGTAGTTAGCTTTAAGGGGGTTATTACATGAAAATGAAGGAACTTTCTTAATAATCAAGGCAATATTATTATTGGCTGGATGAGCATTAATTAAAGAGCATTGTTTTTTGAATTCAATGACATGTTGCGTGATCTATTTCCTCGTTCAATTTTAAAGATAATCATATATTATGAAGACATTAAGCAAAAAACGACATATTTAAATGGAGTCATGAACTCGTTTAATTTACGGTAATCAAGTTATTGTTTAGATTTTAAAACCTACAAATGAAATCCTTTGTAAAATAATTGTTCAAGTTGTAATTCCATCCCAAATTGTAGCTAAGGTTATTGAATATTTCTTTTTTTTTTACTATGTTTAGAGATTTTTTCTTCAATTTTCTGACAAGAATTCTTTCTCATTAGGGGATACGTTATCCAGATTTAAATACAAATTTGGCAGACAAAAAGTTAAATAATTAGCAATAATTTGCTAGGTTAATGGGGTTTCCTTAAATGCATCTCTTTTAATCTCTTGGGGGAATGTCTCCAGGGACTTTGATAAACCTTAGTTAAACGAGACCGCACAGACCTGTGGAATAATTTGAAGAAATTATAAATTTCAAAGTGAACACTTTTTTTGTGGTTTCCATTTTTCATGGGGTGCCTTTTGTAGAACTTAAGCCTTCTTCTAAAATTAATGGACAAACCCATCATGTATTTTTTTTCTAAGAAAGGGAGGTTCAATGTACACACATCTATTTAGAAATCTGTTAGACAAAAGAAATGATTGCTTGCTTTTTTAATTTTAAAATAAGATCTTCAAGCATTTTTAATATGTGAGAATTCCTGAAGGCTAGAATCTTAAAGAACCATTGAATAAGAGTCCCTTGCATAAATCTTATTAGAAAGGAGTGCTTTGAAAATTTACATCATAATTCAAATTCATGGTTAAGTTTGTATTTCTTTAATAATTTCATTTTGTTCATTATTACTTAGGTTGCCTCAAGTTTTCTGGATGAAACAACCCATTCACTGCAATGCATGGATTGAAGCCACCAGCACAATGGATGGATAAATTGGGTAAGTTTCTTATGACTCCACATCTTTTATTTTATGTAGGGGAGCCCCCACCCCCCCTTTTAAAAAAAATGCTCTTGAGCTGCTATGTAGCCTAAACTGCTCAAGGTTCTGGTCTTGTCTTATGGTGCAAACGTTTGCGAATGTTTGCAAATTCGAGTTTTTCGGTGGAAATGTCAATAGTGTGCAGATCCCATATGCTTGCAAACGACAAGGGGAAGATTGGGGGTTAACAGGAATTCGCGAGCACCCCCCATCCCCCCATATTTCTCACGGGTTAGCAAAGTATTCGATCACCCCCATCTGAAAAGTGGAACCACCTCCATTAACAATTTCTGCCTAAGCTACTGGTGATTTTGTATATTTTAACCCAAATTTATGATAGCTTTTGATTGCGATCCTGGTGATAATACGAAAATCTTACTAGAGACTGTCAAAACCATTGACCTACTCGTAATTAAGGTAATGGTTAGAATGAGTTGGTGTACTGACCTTTCCCATTCTAATTACGTTTCGTAATTAATGCTAATACCGAAACTTGCTACTTTGAGACAAAAGGGAGACTTATGGTATTTAAAGAATGATATATATCACGTTTAGTGCCGTTTTACATCGTGCACACAGATTTGTATATAAAAAGGAAGTGCAGCTTAATACAAATTAAAAATACAAGAATAAAATTTCTTAATTTTAAAAGGCCAAAGTAAGTTATTGGCTGGCCTGAAAATGCGCCATTTGTTTCCATAATGTATCTATAAGGTGCACTTTGAATTGTTTTTTTTTTTAGTATACTCGTAAGGCTGAGTAATAACTTCCAGGTATAATTCATTTTAATGCCCTTTTTTCTTGTTTTACCGGCAATTAGTCTGATAATGTAATGAGTATATTAACTCCATTTTCATTCTGCTGTTTTGAGATTTATGTTTTCTGCTATGAAAAAAATTACAATCCTGCTGACGAAAGCACAATTTGAAGTAAATTTGCACTTGAGAATTCTTAAGCTATGTAACCTTCGATATAACTAACCAAGGTAAGCTTACGTGAGTAATGATCAGACTCGTGTGATATATTGGCCGAAAAGTAATGCCATAAATATTTAGTTGCGATATTTGACATTAAGGGCCGTCACTCCGATATTAGAGTTAATGATACGAGAACGCAGGTACAGTACCCGTATAATATATTTTTTTACGTCCTCTCGGCTGCACCTGCGGATTTTTAATTAATGAGTCCATTAACAAGTTTTAAAACATGTGACCCACATTATGTACTGTGAGCTGAGCCGAGTTTTTTGGGGAAGCAAAAGGGGTGAGGTGGCTTTTCTTACAAAGGCCCTTGGCCTACCAGAAATCAGTTTTTAATAATCTGACCTACACTTTGTAGTGCTGCTTCTCCACTGGAGATCTCGAGAATGCATTCATTCAAATAAAAGAGGGTTAAATTCCTAACAAGTTAGCAATATTAAAGCTTATGCTTTTTCAATATTATTTTATTTGCTAAAGCATTTTCATGACCTCTCCCCCACACACACTCACACTCGCAAACCACGAAATATTCAGAATCGCCTGCATTCTAATGTCGGAGTCCTGTAAATCACTTTTTAAGACAGGATTCCCAAAACGTACAAAAAAGCATCGTGACTCGACTTTTATTATTATTTAATTCAAAGGGTGAATTGCATTTTAATAAAATATGCGGTATTCACGCTGATATCACAAACTACCACGGGGATAGGGTTGCACTTGTGGTCACCCCCATTTTTTCCCCTCCGGAGCTTGGATTTGCCAACAAAAGTTGAATGGGACTCTCTCACGATTTTTTTTAAAATTTGAATCTTCATGAAATTCAAAGCATTTGTACCAGGTTTAGTGAGGGGGGATAAATTGTATGACTTTAAGAAAAATCATAAGAATCATGATTTTTTTTAAAAAAATTAAATCATACTAGGCCTATGTTATTACTATGTTGTTTAAGAAACTGGGGGAGTTATTGTTTTTTTTTTAAATTAAGGCTTGTTCACCGATAACCTTGAACTCATGGTATGTCAACTCCATGTTATTTAAATCCATTTTTGGTTTACTTAGTTTGCTAACTATAGGCCTATGCCAAGGATCATGATTGATCAAGTGCTATTATTTCAACAACTTGACTGATTCTTTATTTACTAGGCTATTCATTGAATGTTTTTGCAAACATAAGTGGTAAGGATTCACACTTCAATTTAATGGTCCTTTGCAATAAATTATGGCTAGGCTTCCAATTTTAACACAGAGACAGTAATTTTGCTTTATATTCACTGACGTTTCTTAATTTAAATGCCAGTACATCATTGAAAATATTTATAAGCCAGGTTGTCTGAAAATCCACTATGATTTTCTTATAAATAATTATTTGATTTAATCGACTGATTAAAATAGGTCCTCACTGATTAAAACTGTAATAACAACACTAGCTTCTTAATTTATATATCAATTTGATAACATTTCCTCAAGTAATAAGGCCGTCCCTCGCGTTGTGTGGTGCAAAAATTCTCACAAAATGTATAATTTTCTGATAAATATTGTTGGAGCAAATCCTGTTGAACTGGTGTTAACAGAGACTCAAGGATGTGTAAAATGATGTGCTGCATGTTATCATTCCGCCAAAGGGCAGAAGACTGACCACCTGAGCCGTATTAATTTGTGGGAAACTGGGTCAAGGTATGTTTACGAGCATACACGTGCTTCAGTTGACCCCCTGCCCATTGATATTACAGCCACTGACCCGTATATTCCGAGTGTGGCAGCAAGGGGTGCATCTTTGGCCAATTGATCCAAATTGAACCGAATTGGGATGATATAGCTTCACACAAGGGGTGCTGGCATCTGCCTCATGAGGTGAATTTCACCCCAAAAAAACTTGTATTTGATTTTGGAAACAAATTTTTTGTTGTATAGTCATACGTTTTCCAGTTGGGTTGCTGGGGGGTGGGTAAGCAGGGATTCGCCCACCAGGGCAAGGATGTGACTGGAATTTTAAATGAAATTTCTGAACAACAAGTTTCAATTGCCAAGTAACAAAATTCAAGAGATGGAGGGGTGAGTTGAGTTAGTGGTCTTTATTTCTTCGTAGGGTGAATGCACTTGCGGAATCACAAATTTCTTAAGATGAATTTCAAGACTTGGAAGATGTTTATTGCATGCACAATCTTTTGACTGAATGGAACGGTCAATAGCAGGGCGACTTGCTTTTTATTTTGGTCATAGATGCGCTCCTGGCCATTTTTAAACGTCGCTGACCTTTTTTATTGAGGACAATTTGAGCAGATGATTCTGCCTTTTTAAAAAAATATTCCAGATTAATATTTGAGGGGAAATGAACAAATTGTGAGTTATTCACATTTTGGAAACTCCTTGTTTTGGGGACAAGATTATTTTTTTTTTATTTTGTTGAGTTGCTTTAATAAAAATCCTTGATTACTAATTTGAAAACATCTTTGTAAAATTGCTACCAATGCAAAGTTCAAATAATTACACTTAAAAGAATTGCTTAAAGGGACAGTCTCACTTTGAAACAAGTTGGTTTTAATAAAAAGAGCGGGAAAAATTATAATTAAAATGGAAAT